>CABFOV010001049.1:29330-44170 GCA_902141375.1 Timema poppense
CCAAAAAGCTGGGTTGTATCGTGCTACGAAAACAAACAAGACCAAAACAACCGAGACTTTACCAGTGGCTGAGTGGTCGCGGAGGTCGGCAACGTGTCTGAGAATTCTACATACACATATGTGTGTTTGTGTACAGGCTAAATTTTTTTTTATATGTATATATATCTAACTTACTTCTGGAACAAACACAAAAGCAAACTCCAAACAAACGGTTTATTAATAAACGACAAGGAATAAATGCAATTTTAAATTGTTAAAGGTTTGTCCTTTACCAAAAATTAAATATGAGAATCTTAGACCAGTAGAACGGGTACACCAATGACTGCACTAAGGTGAATTTCTGAACTAATTTCACTTCCCGGAATAAATTTACCTCTCTTTAGATTTATTTTGCTCCATCAAAATACAGTTTATAAAAACAACAAGAAATACATATATATATATATATATAGTGTTGTCAAAATTATATTTATTTAAAATCTATAGTAGTTGGGGCGTAGTAGGGGGTGGGTAAGAATGTGACAGTTTCCCAACAGCCAATCAGCTGTCGACTGATACATAATTAAATAATTAACGATATTTCTGTTTTATATTCATCTAACTATATATTATCCAAACTTTCTTCCTGCCGGTATTTTTATGCACTATACTTCCTGTGTATTTAAAATTGTGTAAATTGTGAGTAGCTCTGGCAATCATTGAGGGGTGTTCCTTATATCCCGTTACACTTTTTCTTACCCTTCTTTGACCACCTTCTCCCTATGTAACACCTAGTAGACATTTTAGCACCCCCAACCCCTTTCAACCTGTTTACGTAACTTTTTACATTAAAAGTGAATGTCATTATTTCATAGTGATGTTTTTGTGGCACTAAAAAGAGGGACTCTGATTTAATACAACTCAGAATCGGAAGGTATCAATGACTTTAACATGAATAATATTGTTTTTTCAACATTTGTATCTAAGTATTGTATATGTATCATGTAACCCTATGGTGTAACAACCTTCCCCCCCTCCATGCAAAACCATATAGACATTGGAGCTCAACCCTACAGCCCCTCAACAACGTTCGGTGGTGGATTGATAGCCTCTAATACCCACGTTACGTGGCTTATAGATAACATCTAATACCCACGTTACGTGGCTTATAGATAACATCTAAGACCCACGTTACGTGGCTTATAGATAACATCTAAGACCCACGTTATGTGGCTTATAGATAACCTATAATACCCACGTTACGTGGCTTATAGATAACCTCTAATATCCACGTTACGTGGCTTATAGATAACCTCTAATACCCACGTTACATGGCTTATAGATAACCTCTACCCACGTTACATAGCTTATAGATAACCTCTAATACCCGCGTTACGTGGCTTATAGATAACATCTAAGACCCACGTTACGTGGCTTATAGATAACCTCTAATACCCACGTTACGTGGCTTATAGATAACATCTAATACCCACGTTACGTGATGTAACAACCTTCCCCCCCTCCATGCAAAACCATATAGACATTGGAGCTCAACCCTACAGCCCCTCAACAACGTTCGGTGGTGGATTGATAGCCTCTAATACCCACGTTACGTGGCTTATAGATAACATCTAATACCCACGTTACGTGGCTTATAGATAACATCTAAGACCCACGTTACGTGGCTTATAGATAACATCTAAGACCCACGTTATGTGGCTTATAGATAACCTATAATACCCACGTTACGTGGCTTATAGATAACCTCTAATATCCACGTTACGTGGCTTATAGATAACCTCTAATACCCACGTTACATGGCTTATAGATAACCTCTACCCACGTTACATAGCTTATAGATAACCTCTAATACCCGCGTTACGTGGCTTATAGATAACATCTAAGACCCACGTTACGTGGCTTATAGATAACCTCTAATACCCACGTTACGTGGCTTATAGATAACATCTAATACCCACGTTACGTGGCTTATAGATAACCTCTAATACCCACGTTACGTGGCTTATAGATAACATCTAATACCCACGTTACGTGGCTTATAGATAACATCTAATACCCGCATTACGTGGCTTATAGATAACATATAATACCCGCGTTACGTGGCTTATAGATATACTCTAATACCCACGTTACGTGGCTTATAGATATACTCTAATACCCACGTTACGTGGCTTATAGATAGCCTTTAAGACCCGCGTTACGTGGCTTATGGATAGCCTCTAATACCCACGTTACGTGGCTTATAGATATACTCTAATACCCACGTTACGTAGCTTATAGATATACTCTAATACCCACGTTACGTGGCTTATAGATATACTTTAATACCCACGTTACGTGGCTTATAGATAGCCTTTAAGACCCACGTTACGTGGCTTATGGATAGCCTCTAAAAACCGTGGTACACACACAAATGTAATAAACAATTATTTGGTTGTGTGTGAGAGGACAAAATGAATCCCGATAACGATTAAAAACTAACTACAAATCTCTCTTAGAGGCATCAGATTTGAAAAAGTATTCTGGGCGAGGAAAATTCTAAATGACCTCCAGAGACACAAATTTTCAAAAAATATACTGGTGAAGGATCCCTTTTAATAACTATTAACGATATCCACTTTTGAAAAAAAATCCTGTATAGGACCAGTTCAAATAGTTATGTTATATAATAGTTATATTCAAATTTAAGAAATTATCAATGAAACAATCACTCCAAAAAGCTACTGAGGCCGTATTTCTGAGGGTAGGATCTCAGAACCCCAAATTGGCCCCAACCCCGCACAGCATTTGAATGTTTTCTCTAGCTTCCTTCTCTCTAAACACAAAATAAGTCACTCAGCTATTGAAATTATCTTTTTTTTTATCAGAGCATCTTACTACCCATTCGGGTTACACGCATATGTATTAGTTACGCTTATATGCTAGAGGTGGCCAAGGTTGAATAAGGAAGAATCGTATCCGCATTTACGTGGAGGGAGAGTGGGAAAATATTTAGGAAAAAATATAATAAAAAATGTATATATAATATAGAAATAATATATAATATTATTATTATTAGCACCACGTCTTACTACCCGTTCGGGTTATACGCACTTACGCTAATGTGTAATGGTAGGGTGATTGTGAGATGAAATGAAGGACCTACAGTTTAACGTGGAATCCGAACCACGGTGGAGGCCTGGCATTCCCCACATTCACAAGATGTCTTGTCAGAGGTGAAGGAAGGGTTTGGTAATCAGATAAATCTGTGCCGGGACCNTTGCCGGGACCTGGGATTGAACCTCGGCTGCCAGCATAGAAGTCTGACACCTTACCCCTAGACCACCAGGTCACCTAATATATAATATTATAGAAATAATATATATAATATACAAATAATATATAGAAATAATATATAATATAGAAATAATATATAATATATAGAAATAATATATATAATATAGAAATAATATATAATATATAGAAATAATATATATATAATATACAAATAATATATAGAAATAATATATAGAAATAATATATAATATATAGAAATAATATATAATATATAGAAATAATATATATAATATACTAATAATATATAATACATAGAAATAATATATATAATATATTCATACAGAGGCCTAATTATATAACACTATACCTCTTTGGTCTATCCGCATATGTACATGTATGAATAGAAATGATGAAGGTATACTTTAGAAGAAAATATGTACCCGTATTATCATGAAAGTATTAACTCCTCCCCGTTCACGGGGAAATAAAACTAAATGAGACATTACGCCTTTGTCCACGTGCTCACCGATGCGGGTCGAGAAATATAAATGAAGCATTGTATCAAGATGCACTTACACTTCACACAAGAAAGATTACGCTCAAGTCTCAAGTTTCAAGAATCAGGTACATTATCCGTGACGTGCATACAAGGTAGAGCCGTGAATAGAGCATCAGTGCTTTAATCCTATTGCGAGATGTGACAAGAGGAACACGTTCCGACCATATATATTCATACATATATGCTAAGATGTCTCACCTATACGATAAAATCAAAGCAGTTATATATGGTCTTTATATTTACGTATACATATGCAGAACATGCACGTATATAATCAGAACTCGCTTCGCTCTTTGTGGGCTCCACCCCTAAACCCCCGGTGAGTGTAAACTTATGTAATTCCAGCGATGTTTTGAATGTGGATCTATTTTTACAATGTTATGATTCTAGCTGTCCCATAAGTGTGTCAGAATATTAAAAATTTTCTGAAAAATGTGCAAAATTTACCTAAAATCAAAAAACCTAGCTCTGGTGCAGTCAGTTTTTTGATAGGTCTTACTGTTTAGCCACAAGAGGCCTCCAAAGAAAGGTCCACACCGAATTTAAAGTTGCTCCACCATCTTGAATTTTTTTGAGGGTTAAACATTAAAGTGTTTAACTTTTTGGAATTTTCCCGTTGGTTACAGGCTAGAAGCTATAAGTTTGACAAATGTCAAGTTTCTAGCTCATAATATGGAAGTAGGTAAACATTAATGTGAGTGAGTGAGTTGAGTAGTGAGAGAGTGGAGTAGTGAGCGAGTGGAGTAGTGAGCGATTGTAGTAGTGAGCGAGTTGAGTAGTGAGTGAGTGGAGTAGTGAGTGAGTGGAGTAGTGAGCGAGTGGAGTATAGTGATGACATGTACACTTCTTTTATTCTGAGAGGTAGCCGTTTTTTCTTGGCGGATTACACTGCGGCCCTATCTTATAAGCTATGCCATATAAATAAATATATTTTATTTTCACCACGTCTTACTGCCTCTTCATATTACACATATATGGTAATTACTCTAATGGAGTAAGGATGAAGAAGGAAGCATTTGAGAGGTAGTATATTCTCATTTACATGGGAGAAGAGTGGGAAACAATTTAGGAATAACCACCCTCAGTCGATCCGACCGAGATTATAGCACCGATCGCCCAATCTTCATCAGGCCAGTCTAACACGAGAGTTACGCCTTAGACCATTTTGCCAGTGAAATGGTTCACGCCACAGTGTAAACGTGCATGGAAGGTAAGCTTGCTATCTGTCAAGGTAGATGAAAGGAACATAATGTACAAGGTGCCCGCTATGAAACTCTACTTTAATGAACTGTATCTGTTTAAAATGTTGGAGTCTCATAGTAGACCTCCTGTATAATCAGAATATGTGCTCGTGAGTTGACTCAAAACAAAAGTTAACACTCTATCAAAGACTAGAGACGAGTTATCCGAACAAGGGAAAATATGTAGTTTTTCGCACCATGTTTTAACGGGTGAAACTCGACTCGTCCACTGTTATTGTTCTGCGGAAGAAAGTAAACACATCAACTGGTCCACCCTCCGACACATCAACTCGTCCACCCAAACTTGGATTGCTCAGTGCAAAAGGGTACTAAGCACATGCTGTATACCGTAAACCTCCCTTTTCCCCGCACCCCAAAATCAAGTAGTAAAATTTCACAGCACTGGTATCACAGTTGGTCGTCAAAATATTTAATATTACATTCAGTTATTTCACATTCATTGTATTAAAATCAAGTAGTTAGGTTAGGTTAGAGAGTCGTAATTACTTAGTACGCTTTTGCACTGAACAATCCAAGTTTGGGTGGACTAGTTGATGTGTTTACTTTCTTCGGCAGAACAATAACAGTGGACGAGTTGAGTTATAGCCGTCTAAATAACAGCTGTCTGCGCTATTGATAAGCAACGGCGGCTCGTGTATAGGCACTGCGGAACTGGAGCACCCCCTATTTCCACTTGATATTATCGATAACATTTAATATAATGAGTCTTTTTTTCTTTAATTCTTTCTTTATTTGTGTAATATAATATATATTCCTTAAGCTTAATGTCAGTACTTCGGTAGCCATCCCTCAGTTTATGAAAAAGATAAAAAAATCTTTGTATGGAACTGTGCGCTTCACAGTGCCAGTGACGTGGTGTTTGACTGTTGTGCGCATGCACACATAGGAGGGGGTGGGGAGGAAGGTGGGACTGCCAGGTAGAGAGAGCACTGTTGCCCTCTGAGTGCCGGCTCTGGCGTGATGTTGTAAATAAGTTTTTATTTACCCAGCGTGTGTTGTGCTTAAAAACCGTACTATATTCTTGAATGTGGTAAAGTGTATAAGAGTGTAGAGTTAGATTATTATTCTGCTTCCAGTTATTATATTTGATTAATTTTTTTTCGGTTCTTTTATTTAACAGAACGACTAAATTCGCTTGCAGTACTTTCAATGGAGAAAAATTTCCTCAATTGTCATCCAGAGTTCAAGAAGAAAATTATTGAACTTTTTGTGCAAATTAAAACAAGAAGAATGGATTTCATTTTTAAATGAATAGATCAAGCTTGAACTGTAACAATTTAAGTTAAAGTAAGTACAAAAATGTTTTTTGTTTAGATTTTATCAAGCTCCTGAATACATTTTCTTTTTATACATGATTATTTCCCCTTTTACACAATTTTAAAACAAAGGCTAAGATTTTTCTGGAGCAGCACTCCCACTAATTTTAGCTACGAGCTGCCACTGTTGATTAGTATTCAATTACATTAACTAGAGAGGGATTAAGAAAGAGGAAATTTACCCAAAATTGTGTGGAGGGTGAATGGAAACAATTTAGAAAACTACTCTTTAATGTTCTCGTCTGGGATTCGAAATCCAACCTCCCCGTCACCTTTAAATAAGATTAAATTATCTTGGCATTTGCTTCATCGATATGGATGAAAATATGTTTTTAGTTAACCTAAATGAAAGTCAATCTAAATACGTGTCAGTTTTTATTCAAACTAATAATTGGGAATTACCTTATCCAATGGTTTGATAATGTTTTAATGACGCTCTAAAAATGTGCAGCCATAAAAACTAATTAAATAAAGTATCATATATGAGCAGTATTGATCAGTTCAATTTAATTCGGATTATTCATATAATGAGCGTTCTGGTATCAAAATATAATTAACAATTAGTTGAACATAAATAAAGTGTCCCCCGGTCCGACGCGTGAGACAGGAATTATTAATATATGTATAGATTTAAAAAAAATTATATTTGCATTTAGAGTACGGTGGGAGAGTGTGTGTTTGTGTGTGTGTGTGGGAGGCGAGGGGGGAGGTGAGAGTTTGGGGAGTTTAGCAATTTGTGGTACAGCTTTGTGCACAATGTAATACAGATTAGTAATAAACTTCTCAACTTGGAAAATAAATTGGACTAAATATTTTTTGAACCAACATTACAGAAAACTTGGTTTTGATAAAAAAAATATATTTGGGTGTTTAGTTTGTTATATATTTTCTTTATTTGAAACACCATAATACACATAAATCAAAACCTATTTATAAAAATATTATAGAAAATTAAAATTAAACACAAACCTTTCCGCTAATAATTATCATATGACCTACACTTACTATTAGAAACTACGTCAGCATTAAAGTGTTTTAGTCTTTTTCTAACTTCTTACTACCCGTTTTGAATGTAGGCATATATAAGCCTACTAATTATGCTGTTGTTTTAGGAATGACGAAGGTTGAATTTATAAGAAGTGTACATGCATTTGGATGGATGTAGAATGGAAAATTACACCCGTCTGGGATTCAAACCTCGATCTTACAGTCACTGACAGCCTAGTAAATTGCAGGAGTGATGGCTTAAACCATGCGGCCACTGAAGCAGTTAACATAAAAACTATTAATGAGTTAATCTACATTGTAAGGGGATGAGGAAGTAGTTTAAAGGTAGTGCACTCGCGTTATCGTGGAGAAAGTATGAAAAAACAGATTTGAAAAACTTTGAAAAGCTTCTTTCACAATGAAGTGACAGACACAGATCACCGTAAATAATTTTAGCCTTAGTAAAAGGGTTCCATAAGCGGTCATTTTGGTGTCACTCGGTGCGATTCGAACCTCCCTAGTGACGCCACTTAGCAGAACTTCATTTCACTTGAAATGATTGTACTAAGTGTTATTTATTGACTTTTAACAAATATGACAAACAAATATTGTTTCGCGCTTTATTGCATGGCTTGATGATCAGTGATCTAAATAATAATAATAACCAATCCTCCCCCTCAAACCACTTCAACTTTACCATCAAAGCTTTTGAAGTAACCCACCCCATCTACATTTACTTGATTGACGTGATCAATTGACCAGGGGAGCAGAAAACAACCTATTAAACATCTACTCAACGGCCTAACGCACTTTTTTTTTATGCTACCACGTTTTGCTACAAGTTCGGGTTATACGCTTATGTACTAATTACGCTAGTGGTTTTAAGGATTAGGAAGGCTATATTTATAGAAGTGTACCTACATTTGCGCGGAGAAAAACCAATTGAGGAAAACCACCATAAGTTCACACCCAACCGAGATTTGAACCTCGATCTCCCTGTTATCGGCAGTCTAGTCTACTGTAAAAGTATTGCCTTTGACCATGTAGCCATCGAAGTGGGGTTAACACGCTCTTGATGAAAATTAAATATCTAGTGATCTCACTCATTTAAGGTGGATTTACACTGACAGTGCGTCGGCTGTCTCGTTTCGCTACCATTCACACTGACAGGACTTTATCGTGTCGCTACCACGCTTTGACTGTTTTGTCACGATAGCTACTTTTTACATTTAGCTCCTTCAAAATATTTTACTATCGTATTCTTTATGTTGAAAATTATATATAAATCAAAATTATTAAGTTTTCTTCTTCCAAAATAACCCCACACGACAGTTGAGTTGGAAAGTTCTGCAGCCATATTGTCAGATTGTCGATAAGACCCTTCGCAAAAGTTCACACTTTATGGAAGAAGCCGAACTAGGAGCAACGAACGATACATGTTCGACCATAGGGCACCCTATCTAAATTCACACTGACAGGACTGTGCGCCTACCTTGCTGGACCGTGACCTTGGGGTAACACTTTTGAAGCGATCCAAGATGATACAGTCTGAGCACGATCGGTGCAGTCAGAGCATAGCCCTGTCAGTGTGAACCAAACAACGGTTTTATAAGGTTACTCGTATGGAAATGACCTGTCGAAATTGTCTGAAGCAAGAGACAGCCCTTTCAGTGTAACTCCAACTTTAAGAACTGTTTGGGATAGCTAGCAGAGTTTATAATAGTTGTACAACCAGTTTGGGGCCACACGTCAAAGGATATAAGAATATTTATTACTCATTTAGTATGAAAATCTTATGCAATCCTCAAATCCATTGCTATGCGCGGATAAGTGAGACATTGTTCGTCAATGGTTCATGAAGGACTCTCATTCTCATACATTCCCATTGGTTTGTTTATTTTTTTCGGTTGGTTTACATCAAATTTAAATGGCTGATCCACCAATATTCTCAAATTAAAACAATGGTATTATTTGTAGTAAGGGTTCTTAAACTGTGTGTCACAACCTCTCCGGATGCCGCGAGAAATATTCTGGGTTTCAGTGTAAACATTGACTAACGTGAATTAATCATTCATATTTATTAAAGAAATGTTGAAATTATAATATTATACAGCCTTTTATGCTAAATTTATTTAGTTTATTGAAGAAATAAATGTGGTTCAGAATGGTTACAAGAACCAAACTATAATTTTAATTTCCTTTAGTGCATTATATAATAATCATCTATATTATGTATAATTAACTAAGATAAATCAATGGTTTCCAATGGCTACCTGCATATGCATTTTTTGAAGCAAAAATGTGTTGATTATTTATATTTCTCATTTGATTTAAAATTGTTAAAAAAAACTGACACTACATTATAACAAAATAACTTAATTGAACCATTAGGTCTACTGATTGAGGATCGGTAATGACTTTTCTTATGAAAATAGGTCAAGAAAAAGAAAGGTTTAAAAACCTGTTATTTATTTTTATTTATTTGAGGTACTTAACGTGCATTTTCTGAACCTACTGATTGTATCAGCACTTGAGAATTTCTATGAGCGAGTGGGAAGGGGCCTAACAATTTTTCTGGAAAACTATTTTAACGTAACTTCCACGATTCTTTTAAATGCCACAATCGACATGGGACCGACAGCCTTACATCCCATTCGAAGGAAGTTGTGCCATGGATTTTTATACCTCAAGAAAAATAAGTCAACCTCTACTAGGTTTGAACCCACGAACATCGGATCCTGAAGCGAGCACTTTACCTCAAGACCACCATGATAGACACATAATCTGTAATGTCGATACAGGGTCTGTGTTTTTGGGTTTTCTATTTAAGTTAGCACAAGAGCACATATCCTACCAATAAAATGTTGGTTTATTTAATCTTTATGAATGAAAAATGGTAAAATCATCTGTAGACTCCATTTATATAATCATTCAATTAAAACAATTAAGATTTAAGTTGAAGATTTTCTTGCTGGTAATTTCTTATGATTACTCAAGTTTGAAATTTAATACTAAATTTACATGCAAATTAATGACAGTTCTGTTCTTGATTTCTTGTGGCTTACACTTTACTGCCACCTCATGGCTACCAACGAGTTCCAAGCATTCCAGCTTGAGGGGACACTGGATGAAGATGGCGGATTATTCAACCGGACCCTCAATGTTGCAATACCCTCTCAATTAACCCAGTCAAGATTCAACCCCTGCACTTCAGAATCTTAGTCAAACACGGTGATGTACATCAGAGAAGACACTTTTTGAAAATATACAAAATAATTTTAGAGTGATCAACATTTATCCAACATACCCCTTTAAACATTGATGTCATTTTCTTAAAAGTGACATTTACAGAACACAGGATTGACGTTTAATTAAACGAAGTATTTTCCTTGAGCGATAAAAAATACGTAGCACAACTTACTTCGGAGGGAAAATAAAGCCTTCGATACCGCGTCGATTGTGGCAAGCAAAATAATCCTTGAAGGTCTGTGAAAATACCTTTTCCGGCAAAATCGGTAAGCCCTTTCACTCTTGCTCATAGAAAAGCAGAGCGGGAGGACCGGGAAACCACCACACTTCATGAACTTCACTAACACATAAGAGTGCTACCAGATGGTGTTGGCGGCACTAGACAGCTGAAGGCCTGAGTGCATGCGCAGCTCCGGTTGAATATAAATTACATCAAACCAACATTCGGGTTGTAGACTTTTTAAAAAATGGTTAATTTTTCTAAAGGTCCTTTCTTCTAGAATTCTAAAATAGTAAAGTTTTGAAGTGTCAGATAAAGGAGGCTAAACCAGTCTCAATGGCTTTACATTCCTTCCCTCAACAACTTTAACAGGTTACTAGACAGACATTTCTGTGGCCGAACTGTATAAAACTTCACTCTCGTATTAGACTGGCCTGCTGACGTTAGGGAGATTGGAGTTCGAATCCTGCTCGGGTCTACTGAGTGTGGTTTTCCAAAATGGTTTCCCACTCTCCTATTCAAATATGTTATTATTATTATTATTATTATCACCACTTCTTACTACCCGTTCGGGTTATATGCACTTACGCTAATGTGTAATGGTAGGGTGATTATGAGATGAAATGAAGGGCCTACAGTTTAACGTGGAATCCGAACCACGGTGGAGGCCTGGCATTCCTCACATTCACAAGTTATGATTAATACACGTCTTGATCAAAGGTGAAGGAAGGGTTTGGTAATCAGATAAATCTGTGCCGGGACTGAGGATTGAACCCTGGACCTCCAGCATAGAGGTCCGACACCTTATCCCTAGACCACCAGGTCACTCCTATGTCAATATGGATAGACTACCTCTAAAATACTTACTTCCTCATCCCTATCCCAGTAGTAACATAAATCCGTATAACCTAGACGGGTTGTAGGACAAAATGATGTATACATAAAAATAGACAGATACTAGCGTCATTGGCTGAATGGTCTAAGAAGTCGCTCTCGTAATAGACGGAAATGCCTATGGTGGGGGACCTTGGGGTTCGAATCCCAGTTGGGTGTACTGAGGGTGGTCTTCCCTAAGAGGATTTCCTCTCTCCCTCCACGCAAATGTGGGTATACTACCTGAAAGTTCAACCTTATTCCTCCTTACCAGTTGGGTGTACTGAGGGTGGTCTTCCCTAAGAGGATTTACTCTCTCCCTCCACGCAAATGTGGGTATACTACCTGAAAGTTCAACCTTATTCCTCCTTAACACATTTGAGTAATTAGTTCATCTGCGTATAAAGCGAACGGGTAGTAAGACGCGGTGACAAATAAAAACCAAACTCTACAGAATAATATAGGCTTTGAACACACGATCAATAGCAGACTAACGAACTTGTGCATTGTATTACATGCCGGCAAGCAAGTCACACACCCAAATAATGAATGATCGACCATCCGACTGCACTCCAACTTCCGTTTCCTTTACACACCTACACGAACAAACGAACGCTGCTGTTACGCAATTATGTCAGTATTGACCGAAAATATAACATTAGCGTGACCTTAATTATTAGACACCATCAGCCGTTGGGTGAAAAATAAATTTTAAATTGTGTTCGTTACGTGATGTGATGTGATGTGATGTGATGATGATTACCCAGAAGGTCGTGGTATGATTCCCGATCGAATGCATTGGAGGTCCCCTTTTCTTCACACCCATTAAGTTTCTTCCATTCTTTTTCTTGGGTCAAAACCAATGTTGGGTCTTCTAAACAAATAATTTTCTTACAGGATCTCGGAGGGGGGTGAGGGGGGGATCCTCGATTTTTCCATAAGTCCAAAATTCGAATTTCCTTGATTAAATAAATCCCATATCTAGATTTATAAATATGTTTAAAAATTTTAATTTTCATTCAAGCTGCTATCGATAATTATTTTTGAAATGCCTCTTAAGAATAAATTTATCTAACCTTTGATAAATACTATTTAAAAAAAGATTAAGATATTTATTTTTCCTAGATAGCCAAGTACATAGTTTTCCCTGGTCGACTACAAAATTCCCTTAGAGTTTCTTGATTTTATTGGCGGTTTTTAATCCCCGGACTTTTCCAGGCGTTCAATCATTTCCCTGGCTGTGGCCACTTTGACCTAATCCTGTGTCCTTAGAAGAAATAGTTTAGGTCACTAAACGTGAACAGGCCAACGGTGATTTGTCTTCCTAAGACTGAGTGTATTTAAACCAGTGGTTCCCAGCCTAGGGTGCTCTAAGCATTTCCAAGGCACAATTAGTAAATAAAATTAAAAACCCTAATTTTAAATCTGACTTTCATAAGAACTAAACAGCGGTGTTGACTTAAAAGTGGCAAATGAATTGTGGTGATCTCTGTCAAACATCTAGGCCAATATTAAAGACATGATGTTCTACAAAGGGCGCGTTAACTGAAAAAGGTTGGGAACCAATGATTTAAACTAGACTTTAAAATCTCATTCGATATAGCTTATATTAGGATTCTGGTAAGAAGGGCCCGTCAGAAAAAAAATATTTTACTGGTCTACATTTATATAGTTTTACTTTAGTATTAGTGTTTTTTAATCACTGTTTCTTACTACCTGTTCAGGTTATTGATTTAATAGGGTAGGAATGAGGAAAAAAGCATTTTAGAGTTAGGCCTACCTAATATACCTGAAAGAGTAGGAAACCATTTAGGGAAAACAATCCTCGGTGGACCCGACGTGGATTCAAACTACGATTTCCTCATAATCATTAGGCCAGTATAACACAATAGTGATGACTTAGACAGTTCGGCCGCTTTAGGGGGTATTATTACTGTTATTTTAAAGTTATTGATTGACACTATCTACAGTAGCCCCATGTCTTCTTTGGTGCTGACTGGCAGCTCACAGCTGACTTCTGACAGTCAACATTTAGGTTTATATCTAAATTTAGACTGTCATAAGTGACAGCTGCTAAACACATGTTTTGCAGATCATATGGTTCGGCGTAGGGATACATAATTTGGACTGGTAACTTTTCAAAGCCGTCAGCAGTCAGCTGTGAGCTGTCAGCCAGCACCAAAGAAGCCATGGGGCTACTATATCTAAAATGACAAGTGAAGATCGCATGATAAGACGTATGAATGTATTAAAGTAAGAATCAAATAGTAGAAGCCATTATTTATGCTTTCTAGTGCGAAATTCTCAGTGTTGCTTTTAGTGAGGATAGCTCAGTGGTTAGAGCATTGACGTACTAATCCAAAGGTCCAGGTTCGATTCCTGTGTCCAGGTGTCATTTCTTCAATTTTCAGAATATGTATTAAAGTAGTTTTAGTAACCTTTATAAATGCCAGATACAGTCCTTCCTGCCATAATCTACTATAATAATCATCGTAAATCTATACTAATATAAAATGAGGAAAGATTTGATTCTTTGTTTTTTTGTTTTTAATGGATAAGATCAAAAACTACTGGACCGATTTTAAAAATTCTTTCACCAATATAAAGTAAAATTATCAGCGAGTAGCATAGGCTGTATTTTATTCTGAAAATTAAATTTATTCCTCATAAAAATGTCGATAGTCACTCATATATTATGGTAGAGTCTATGATGATTCTTCAATATGTGTGATGAAAATAATAATGCAGGAGGGGGGTGAGGGGGGTCTAGTGTAGAAATAAAAAAGATAGTATTTATACTTTGAACATTGAAAAGGTGACCTGGTGGTCTAGGGGTAAGGTGTTGGACTTCTGTGCTGGGCTCCGGGGTTCAATCTTCGGTCCCGGCACAGATTTATCTGATTACCAAACCCTTCCTTCACCTCTGACAAGACGTGTATTAATCACAACTTGTGAATGTTGGGAATGCCAGTCCTCCACCGTGGTTCGGATTCCACGTTAAACTGTAAGTCCTCCATTTCTCCTCACAATCACCTTACCATTATACTTTAGTGTGAGTGCGTATAGCCCGAACGGGTAGTAAGACGCAGTGCTAATAA
>CABFOV010001049.1:44708-62700 GCA_902141375.1 Timema poppense
TGGGGGGGGGGGGGGGGTCTACATTTTGAGAAGCTTCTTTTGGTAACCACATTGGTCACTATTGCTAGCAACGCTAAGATATGTCACATTAAATTCTTTTGAACGGGTCATCCCTTAAAGAGTTCAAATAGACGTGATCATATCTGAATCGAAAGGTCCGGGAATGTGGTGATAATAAGAAAAGCATATTTCTAGAGGAGGTGTATAATTCTTTAAGTGGAGGGAGGGTGAGAAAAGCCTGTAGAAAAACACCTATGGTAAACCTAGCAAAGGTAATGAACCCCGATCTCCTTGTAACCTAGAAGCCAGATAAGACGAGATTGACGCCTTTTCCCAGGTTTTCCACTGGTTTGTATCCCAACCGGTCTCACTGAGGGGTGCTTTTCTAAAATGTGATTATTGCTCTTCTTTTTTCAATTCTTTCTCCTGTCAAATTGGCTTAAACTTCTTATTCTTCATCGTATGTCCTTACACTAGTGTAAAATATGATTAAGACGAATACATGGCATTCACAAAAGAAGTTATTTATTGCCAGCAAGATGTGTCATATTGAAATAGATATTATAATCTTCATAACATCCTAACCTCCAATATTAAACAATTATCTGAAGACAAATTTTGTAAGTTCGTTCGTTCGTTCAAATGATATCCTACGGTGGCTTAGTTGAAACATATTTTCGCGTTGTTTTCAGTTTTTGTTTAGAGAGAACATCGCGTACACAGGAAAAAGAAAAGAAAAAAGAAAAACAGCCACCTAGAAAAATAAAGTAATCCTTCACGTTTCCAAACGAATAAAAGAAAAAACTGCACGAAAATACTCTAAGAAAGGTGTCAGTTACACGATATGTTAGCTTTATAGGTGCTGACTGAAGATATTTATTGCCTCACGTCTTACTACCCGTCCAAAATGTTGACACTAATGGAGTAAGGATGAGGGAGGTAGAATTTAAAGGAAAAGTATCCGCTTTTGTCTAAAGGAAGACTCCTTTAAGGCGAAAACACCTAGATATACCCAAACTTTCCGTCAACAGCAATACTGTCTAGACGAGACTGACGCCTTTGTCTGCATTTTCATTGGTTCACGTAGTTCTGGTTAAGTTGGATCACGTGTTTATAAAGGGCACGTTAAAGACTTGATTACAATAATTATCATACTTTATTGTCATTAGCTATTAGTGACTTAGGATCTTAGAATATATTAGCAAAAAGAGTAGAGTGAATTTTAAGGAAATCTTCCATGGAATGAATATGAATAACTTTGCACCCTTATTTCTTCAGGTAATTTTTATTAATACTATACTACACCTTTTTCAATCTGTACCGAGTCTTCAGCCTTATATTGATCCTAAAGGGTTCAGTTTAATTCCAACCCCAGGAATTATTTCTAGCACCGTATTTTTTTGTATACTTTCTACTCTCTCGAAGAAAAAATCTCATTCCAAACTCTACCCTCTTGCTGTGCTCCAATTTTTATATAAAGGAACCTTATTGACAGCTATCAAAGTACTAAAACAGTTTTCCTATACTTATACGTCAGGTCATGGGAGATTTACGCTTTTCATAGATAAAAGCAATGTATTTGAAATGTGACTACTAATAAAGTAACAAGTTATCAATTTTTATATCAAAGTAATTTGTTTGTGTGGCGTTAGTTCCTTCCTGCCAGAATAATAGTCTATTCTTAGCTAATCTTATAAGAATTTAAATATTGGATATTGCGAAGGCCAATATTCACACAAAGTAAAAGCGAGCGTATGTGTTAATAGCGAGTTATTTTTAAGTAAGGTTTTCTCAACCCAACATTCACTATCGTCAATATTGCACCCCCTTCCTTCTAACCCTCAATTTTGATTAGAGGCCCTTTTTTTACCATCAACATTTATTGAAAGACACAAAAATTTGGCATTCTATAGATATATTATTTGATTTATTAGTTATAAAATTCATCTAAAAATTTTTCAAAATCTTCCTATAATACTCCCTTATGGATTACTGTATAATTTATATTTACATTATCAATCAAACGAAATAAGAATGTACGAGTAAATACAATCAATTGTATTATATTCTTCCCCACCAATGTGGCAACATGAATATCCAGTTGTCAAATAACTGGCTTCTAATAAAATACAAACCATAGGCTCTGTTGACGGGCTACATGATTATCCCGCCCGGGGTTATTATTATAGCAACATTTTTCAAACTGTTCTCCACCATATTTATCTCAGGCTCCGTAAGGCAATTTTATAGTATTCCTAATTTTTTTTCACAATTTTTAATATCAACAGTAATTGAGATTGCCATTTTTTCCCAAATCTGAATAAAGGACACTTGCCATAGGGGTAAACAGAATGTGAAGTTTTCCATTTATTTTATACATGTAGAAATGTAACTGTCGTTACTTTTTTCGTATCACCATGTCTTACTACCCGTTCAGGTTATACGCTTATGTACTTTAGTGGTTTTAGGAAGTAGGAAGGACATGGTTAGAGGAAGTGTACCAGAATTTGCGTAGAGGAAGAGTGGATTTTTTTTTTTGAAAACCCACTTTCAGCACACCCACAACAAATTCGAGCATCGATCTCCCCAGCATCGGCAGTATATGCTGCGAGAGTAGCGCGTTAGACCATAGACCACCAAAGCGGATAACTGTCAATATTGAATGATAATATAATAATATTTGTGTGAAAAATATTGTCAGAGCTCCTCTAGTAAGTTTTTTTTTCTGGAGCAAGGGTTCCTTCGCTATAAAAAGTTTGGTGGACCCGGTATTATAGGACAGCCCCGGAGCCGACCTCCCTCTGATATCTTTGTTGCGAGGAGAGACAGAGATAGAGAGGAATTGTTTACTTAGGAGTGTACTCTGTCTTAAATAGAGCACTTCGGATTTTCAGTAGTCCCTCAAAACAATGTATAATGGAATCGGGCTTGGAAGGTAGCTTTAGAATGAACAAAATTGGTTTTACTTTCAATTTTGACCAAATGTAACACTACTATTGTTACTATCGTATCGCTATTGATAGGACTGTTCAAGCATGATAGTGACAGACCAAGTAAATTGACATATTAATAAGGACGAGTCGAAAGAGGGTATTTCAAGTATCACAAACCCTCCCTTATTCTTATTTATTTACATTTTTGAGGGTGACCTGGTGGTCTAGGGGTAAAGTGTCAGACTTCTATGCTGGCGGCCGGGGTTCAATCCTCGGTATTGGCATAAATTTATCTGATTACCTAACCCTTCCTTCACCTCTGACAAAACATCTTGTGAATGTGGGGAATGCCAGGCCTCCACCGTGGTTCGGATTCCACGTTAAAAGCGGTGCTAATAATAATAATAATAATACTTTTTGAGTTCCTCCTTAATGCCTAGGCTTGTAGGCTTAGAGGTAGGTGCCTTACCATATATCTTAGGATTTAAATACCCAATATATTGTTTAAAAAATTGGAATTACTTCAATAGTAATTTAATGTTAACAAAATTCCTTCCTAGCCCCTGTGAGGATAGTTCAATACAAGCCAATGCAATCCTAGCACCCTCTCCTCTCCCCAAACAAATTCATCAGCACAGTCCTGTATGAATATATGACAATATAACCCAGACGGTTGGTTTGACCCAGAGCTGGGAAAAAAATAGAATTATTTTTGGTAACTTTTGTATCACTTAGATTCATATCCACCTTAACTATAGTACTGCACTATAATAATTTGTCAAATTTCATTTTAGTATCAAAAAGTGACCGATTGTTATGCTTAGAAACTTTAATATATCACTTAAGTTATGTTGGTTTTTGCTTAAAGATTATTTTCTGATCATGCCCAGGCTATGTTAAGTTGGTTTGTGCTCTTTCGCCCCCCTCGATCTGGCAGCCAGCCGGTCCTAAAGCCGCCCCTGTGGAAATACTAAGTAAGAACGGTGATTGAGGAAGTCGTATACACTTCCAGCGATTATATAGTACCAGATATTCAATGGTCAATATTTTTAAAATCATTCTTCATTATTCCTGTTTATCTGAGTTACCAATTCAGGACTGCGGAATCTTGCTACAATCAAAAACCGCCTCTTGCGTTGAGAGATCCGGTTCAGGCCGGATACCCAGGGTGCCGAGAATTTCCTCCTCCTCCCCTTCCAGTCACTCACTGGTTGGACCGACACAGGGGGACCACGTGTCTCCCACCTGTCTAGGGTGGTAACAGGAGATATTTACTTCCACTCACAGAAGCGACCACCGGAGGCAAGTGGTTTCCACTCGTTCCCGTGTGTATGGGAATGTGATTACGCCCATTGCGTGGGGGAAAGTAACTACCCACTACTCATCCGTACGAGTGTAGGCGCCCATGTTCCAGCCCATGTTCCAGCCCATGTACTACTAACTGTCCAGGTTAGCACCGGATCACTCAAACGGCTCACCGCACGAAGGGCGAGGCCCGGGCCAGCCGGCCCATATCGCAAGGGCCCAGCCTTTAACGTAGCACCTCAAGGAGACCGGACCGAAGACCCGAACCTCACCCCTCTGTCAACGCCATCCCTCGTCGGCGGTTAAACTTCACCGCTCCACGGAGTCCAACCAATTTCTGGGCCACAGACCCCAGGCCCACGAGGCCGCAGTCCGCGACGGGGGCCTGGGAGCCCAGCCACATGTACTGCTTATAACGATAGTGGTCTAACTGAGGCATACCAGTCCGCAGGTGCACCCCGAGCACCTGTAGGTAACCCCAAAAAGCCCTGCTTATAGCACGGCACCCCCGGAGTCTCCCTGAGCTAGATCAGACATTGGAAAACACTAACAGAAACCATAAAACAAAAATCTTTGTATTGCAACTATGTTTACAATATTCTGGGCACTGAAAATACATAAGCCTCAGGATACACACGCTACTAGTTCGGCCTAAGCATGCGAGTGCCTGGCACGTCCAAGCACTTCAGAGCAGCCCTTCGGTGCTTGAAACATTGCACCTCCTTTATTCCTCACTCCTTTCCCTTCCACTTTGCCATCATGTTATCATATCACCTCATTGCTAGGAAACTTACAATTTATTTCAATGTAGAAGGTTGTATTATTTATTGTATAGGCTACATTAACATTGTTTTAGTATAAAAGATTAAATACGTAATTAGTGTTATTAATTATTTTTTTATAATATGCATAATATTAGGTAATAGTTTGAAGAAAAGAATGAAAAAATATATGATTGGAATAAATGTATGGAATAAGCAAAATCAGAATGTACAGTAAAATATTATTGCGCAGTGTATTGTATCTATGTATCCCGTCCTCAGTGTGAATAGGCCTAAGCTAAATTCTTCCTTTCATATTTTTCTTGTTTCTTCTAAAAACTAGCCCCCCCTACAAACCCTTGTTAACATTGCCTCTCCAAATTCCCCTCCAAACCTCCTGCGCCCCACCCTCCCTCCAAAGTTGCTGAGGAGGGTGGGGAGTGGTATGGGTCCATAGCTCTGACACTGTATAGGTATTTATTATTATTATTATTATTATTATTATTATTATTATTATTATCACCACGTAAGGGTGGGGAGTGGTATGGGTCCATAGCTCTGACACTGTATAGGTATTTATTATTATTATTATTATCACCACGTATCCGTTCGGGTTGTACGCACTTACGCTAATGTGTAATGGTAGGGTGATTGTGAGATGAGGTGGACCTACAGTTTAACGTGGGATCCGAACCACGGTGGAGGCCTATACACTATTTGGTTTTCTTAACCTCTGAAAAAATAATATATATTTATATAATAATATAATATTGTATATTATTTGTGAATCAAAATACTTATAAGCACGTGAAAGTATTTCTACTGAAACTATCGACAAATTGGGTACGCTCTTTCAAAAATGAAGAGCAGTACGACACTTTAGGGACTCTTTAAGCGTGTTGCGTCATCTTGGCACAGGGGCTTAGTTGTAACCGTTTCCTGATAGAAGACACCCGGTATTTCCTATATTGGCTGACATAGTCTTTTGGATGCAACATCGGTAGCTCGCGAAACGTGTTTTTACGAATATTTACTTAGTGCACTAAAATGATTACTGAAATATAAAGTTTACTGTAGCACTTTTTAATTTTTTAATATATATATTAAAATAAAACCAAATTGAATATTTTCATGAAATTGATAAGTTGGCGTTTAAAATGCGATTAATGCTCTATTTTTGTTAATTTAAATACAAAATAACGATATTTTCGCTAAACATATATTTTTTCGCAGTAGTAGAAGCTATCGTTCATTGTCGTTGTCGGCAGAACTTGTCAGAAAAAAAATATTATCAACTGCATTAGTACAATTTTCTCCTTAACATTTCAAGAGTTTATACTACTAACTCCTGCAATATTAGGAGGAAAATAAACTTTATAGACGTTTCGGTCCACAAAATGTTACTCCAAAAAAAGACCGACCAATGGTAAAATAAGAAGTAAAATAAGTGTTTCAACTTTATACTATAGCGATCATATTTTGACCAAAAGCAAACATTTAAAGACAAAGAAGAATTTTAGCCTTAATTTTACTACTTTTAGCACTATACTACTTAAGCTTTGAGATGACCTTCCTCTCCGTTTTTAGCCCAATAAAATAGTTTCTTTATCAACCTTTAATATACTTTTTTTTGTTAATAACGAAGTTGATTAATTTTAATTACCATAAATCAAGGTCTCTTTATCTTCGGCAATTCCTTCTACACGCTGTTATATTTTTTTTAGCAATGCGTCTTACTACCCATTTGGGTTGTCCGCTTATGTACTAATTATACTATTTTTTTTTAGGAATTAGGAAGGTTATATTCATAGGAAGCGTACCCACATTTGCATGGAGGGAGAGTGGAAAGCCAGTTTGGAAAAACCCTCTCTTGTGCACCCGATCGAAGTTCGAACCTCGATCTCCCCTTCTTCAGCAGTCTAGTCTACTGCAAGAGTAACGTTTTAGACTACGCGGCCACTGAAGTGGGAGTATTTTTATTTAAGTGTGCGATAAGTTCAGATACCCTTCTCGAACAAAATTCGGCTACCAATGGAGATATAAATACAGACCCTGGTGACTCAATATTTTTAAGTAGCTTAAAATAGATTATTTTTGTTTGTTTAACCAATTTTAAATAATAAGAGAGGTATATTGAAAGAAAAGAGACAGAAATAAATAAAAAATTAAGAGAAAGAACGAGAAAAGAGATAAAAAAAAAAACTGTAAAAATTCAGACAGAAAAAGATAGAATTAGTAAGTGAAAGTGAGAATAAAAAAGAAATAAAGAATTTCGGGATGGACAGAAAGAAAGATAGATAGATGTAAATGGTTGTATGCTAAATCATCTGGAATTAAATACATTTTGTAATTTAAAGTAGAGACTTCCAAATATAATACCTATGTAGGTGGAGGCTCTATCGTCTGGGTTAGGGTGGGGGGAGGGAGTGAGAGTTAAAAATCCATATTTTTCAAATTTTATGGTCAAAAACATTTTTCAAATTTTATGGTCAAAAACATTTTTCAGCCAAAATAAATAAAATATTGTATCAGTGGATACCGTATAGTTAGTTTAATTTTCTATACTGTATATCAATAATAACAATTTTTAAATGTCGGTTATGGACATTGCATAATTAGCCAGGTATTTTTCTAAATCTTAATTTATGAAGTCTCTGGTAAATTATGCGATAGCCATGACAAATATTAAGGAACTGTTGAAATTACAATATGTAGATAATAGCCCGAATCCTTGAACCCCTCAAATCCTATGGTATTCGTGATTCGTAAATATTTCAAAAAAGTATCTTGAATACAATTATGAAGAGCTTAACTTAAATAACAATTGGAAAATAACTTATATAGACGTGTGTATTTTTGAAGGTAGCAAAATCACAGAAAATACAAAATAGAAATTATTGTATTAATATAATTAATTTACATAGAAAAGTGCTCTTTGTTGTTTATAACGTAATGGACATGTTAACAAAATATAATTGGTAATTGGCCTAAACGACTTATTTTAAATTATGTTTGAAATTAAATTAAATTAAATTAAACTAAACTAAACTTATGTACAGAAGCAATATTTGACTTAATTCGTCCAAAGTTTTCTTATAACTAAAACTTAAAAAATACGGAAATTATATCACATTTCTTTCCAGTCCACCTTAATACTAAACGCAGACATCAGACCGTTACCAACTAAAAATCAAAAATATACTTAACTTTATACAAAAATAACCTGCCCTTGCCAGGTATTGAACCTCTGTAAGCTGAGTTAAGGTGTCTGACAAAACACGAAGTAGTTTGGGATCGTAATATTTGGTATAGGGTCCAGTATCTATCTGTGTCATGTGAGTATCACAACCAACAAAACCAATTTCCACTAAAGGTAAGCTTTGAGACTGAAATAGTTTCCATAAAGCTACCACTTCCATTCGTGAGTGGCTTTATTGTGTTAGGTCCATATTAATAAAAGTAAGAGTTTGTTTGTCTGTCATGAGCATTTCGTGATATCCACCGCATGGGGAGGGCTGAATTTTTTTAAAATATATCTTTGCACAAACAGATGCACCTAAAAGCCGGAATTTTAAAATGTTGATTAGATTTTTATTAATTAATTAAAAACCGTACAAAATGAATATTTTGTCTGTCATGAGTATTGCACAATATCCAGCACACGCAAAAATATGAAATCTTAAAAATTAATAGCTCCTATGCAAGAACTTATTCCTCAAAAAGCAGGAGTTTCAAATTTTTTTATCAGATTTCTTAAAAGTTTTAAAAACTGAGTTGGGCCCTGGGCAACGCAGGATTTAAAAGGATCTAACTCTAAAGTCTCCTTCCATGTGTAGTCGTTAAATTAAAAACATTTCTCCCAGGCAACGCCAGGTACTATAACTAACCTCCTTTTTAACACAACCCAACAGGGATCAATCAACAAACAAAGGCACTCACGGTCCAGTGTTCGTGTTTTGAAAAGGACAATACACCAAGGTCTTTCAGGTGAATGTGGCCGAGTGCTTTTCAACGTTTCCTTTTTTTTCTTTTCATTTGAATGTTACAGCATTGAATTTATATTTACGTAGTTGCAGGCTAAGAATCAATATAGTTTAATAGGTTATATATTTTTTTATTGCAAAGTTTAACGCTTTTTTATGCAACCTCCCTTTTCGCTTGTGAGTTAAATTATTAATTTTATACATCTTAGTCCTAGGACCAGTTTAATAGTCAGACTTAGCATGTTTAAAGTGAGATTTGATAATAAATACAGGACGACACCTACCTAGCGTGTACTATACGTATATATATGTTAATATCTTTACTAAGGCCTGTTTCATAGTCAAACTTAGCATGCCTTAAATGCGGGGTTATGCTAGCTACAAGAAGACACCTACCTAGACCAGAATAGAATGGGTCAGTTTCATGTGAAACTGGCCCATTCCATTCAAGTTTAGGTAGGTGTTGTCCTGTATTTAGTATAACCTCGCACAACTCAATCTGACTATAAAACCGGCCGATACACTCCACAATAAAGTAGGTACATCTAAAATTCAACTTTCATAGGACCGTCTTTATCTGACAGATACGAAAGTGTCTAGCTATACTTTCACGTATTCAAACGTCAGTTTATGTGAATTACAGCTAAAATTTTAATAGATATTATAAATATAAGTAAAATACCCCTAATAAAACCGTAAAAAGCTATAAATGTTAACTGCAAAAAAAAAGTTTATAGTTTCTAAACATTTTCTAATTCGTCTTTCTACACTTTAAAGCTATACGCCTGTATATTAATCACATCCATCCGGAATTTAAACACAGACCTTCATGTCACCAGCAAGAAATACTAAAATATGAGGTTGAAATTTAGACAATGAGACCACTGGATCGGGTTTCTAGAGGTTTCTTAATGCCAAAATGATATCATGACGTCTTACTATCCTTTCGGGCCATCCGCATGTTTACACTTATGGTAGAGGGATCGGGTGGAATTCAGAGAAAGCTTACCCGAATTTGTGTAGGATAAGAATTGAAAATAATTAAAGAAAAAATCTCAGTTCACCTATTCAATATTTGAACCTTGACTTTTCCATCAGTGGCAAAACAAACTAGACGATTCAAATGCCTTTGTCTGCGTACCCACTGGTGCGAGTGCTGGCATATATAGTACTAGCTTTGATCGTTGGGGGCTCCACCCTAAAAACCCCAGCGAGTTTTCTTTACAAGGGGATGTAAACTAATGTAATTCCAGAGCCGTTTTTTGATAGGTGTTACCGTTTAGCTACACAAGAGACCTCCAAAGAAAGGCCCGGACCGACTTTAAAATTGCTCCGCCATTTTGATTTTTTCGGGGGTTAAAAATTAATTTTTTAAAATTTTTGGAGTTTTCCCGTTGGTTACAAGCTAGAAGCTATAAGTTTGCCAAATTTAAAGTTTCTATCTCATCTTGAAGTGGGTAAACATTAATGTCAGTGAGTCAGTGAGCAGTGGCTTTATAGTAGTACAATAAAATAGAAAAAGTTGTTTTTGGGGTGCCATCTGTCTGCTTGTCTGTCTTTCTGTATCTTGGCCTAGAGCCAAAACCATTTAACCCATCGAGCTAAAACTTTATATATAGGGTGTTCATAAGATCCCTCTGAGGAATTTTTGTCATTAGAAATATAATCCTTAAATTAAGGGTAGTTTACTTATGGGCAAAAATAGAAAAAAATCGATTTCCTCAAAATCCGCTCTAACAATTCTGATTAAATTTTATATCTAGTCACTATTTAACACTATAAATAAAATGTTAGTTCTAATTTTCTCATTAAAATTACATGAAGAATACATTACATAAGCAGAATTTTTCAATTTTAATCTTATCTCCGTAACTTTTTGTGATACCAAATAACTTTACATTTTTAAATTGTATTACTATTAAAATTAGAAATCTTTATCTGAAATTTATTTTTATAAAATCAATAATTTACGAGCTACAGGCTAATTTATAAAACTAGCAGAAGTACCCATCTTTGTCTGGGTAATCATGCAATGCATTGTGGGATTACCCCTGGAAAAGCTTTTCTTTACTTCAAACAGACAGAAAAAATGCCTTCATCTTATTTCTTCAAACCCAGTTTTTAATAAATAAAAAATCTAGTAAAATAATTAAAATTCTAGATTTGAGGCGCACATGATTGTGCACCTGGGTAATTCATTTTAAAATTTTAGCCTTCTGCGTCTTGTAGATATTGTGCAATGCTCATGACAGACAGACAGACAAATACATCCTCATTTTATGAATAGGGTATATATAACATTGCTAAGATCTATGAAATGGACAAAATGGTCAAAATGGTCAAAATAGCAAGAGCCAAAAGACCTCCAGGGAGAAGAAGACCTGGTAGACTGAGGCTAAGATGGAAGGGGAGCCTTTAGAGCCCTTGGTAGAGAACAGGCTAAAGACGTATAAAGAAGAAAGTAGAAGAATAAATTGTGAAATTGATTGCTATGCTCTTTGGTGGACAGAGATGTTCCTTTTTATCAATGTTTCTGTAATAGTGTATATTATTTCATTTATGATCTTTGGTGGATTGTTTCTCTAACAATTTATATTATTTCGTTTAACAAATATTGTTTGTTTTTAGTAAATTTTTCTATTTGAAGATAAAAGAGAGCGAAAGTATGTGTGGTGTACCATACTATTTATTTTTGGTAATATTTGTACTTTAAACAGAATTACCTAAACTAAGGAGATAGGATTAAAAGACTAACTTTAATAAAATGCACCTTCATCAGCATGTAGACAGGATGATAAACATCCCCGGTGAAAAAAATAATCATACGTTGAGAGCCATTTAATAGCGACCGAGTCCAAAGATAACCTGGCGCCCTAGACCTTTCGACCATAGGTACAGGTGTATAATTAATAACCTCGCAACACTTATGAATAGCTTTTAAGCCTATTAAATAAATCGGAACAATCATTTTGAGCTGAGGGGGGAGAAGGGGCTTAGGCCTCGTTTGTATCATCTTTGGCTAAATTGTACATCGTAAATACCAAAATGGGCTACGCTAAACTTGTAAAAAATAAAATTTACAACTGCTTAATTTTCCAAAACCTTTGATAAACACTGAAAATGGCATCCTAAACACTATAAAAAATTTATATAAGTTTTAAATTTAGTTCGAAAACACATACACACACTATTGATATTTAAAAACATTTATCATCCCCTAGATGAGTATTACTCGCATGGTGTGACGCACCCCTCTCGTGCTGGAATGTTTTACCGGTGACGTGGAGAGCGGGTTCAAATCCCGGTCGGGTGTACTGACTGTAGGTTTTCTTGGATAGTTTCCCAATTTTTTCCTCCAAACAAGCGAGGGTATTTTCTTTTTTATTCCAATTAATCAATGAATGTAGGTCTATTCGAAAAGCCCGAATGGGTACTAAAATGCGGTAAAAAAAAAGAACGGAATATGAACATTGTATATCAATCATGACAAACCGTCCTCGTGGTATAGTGGTTAGTGCACCTGGCTACCAACCTAGTAGTCCCGGGTTCGATTCCCAGCTGGTGCCATAGTTTTCCCGAAAGGGGAATTATCCCAAAGGTCAACTGAGTCTGGTTGGTTAGGCTTAAGTTAGGTTAAGTGTTTCCACTGGTTCCACACCCTCACACTCAGTATCACCATCATCTCATCTCATCGGGACATGAAAAGAGCCTCCACGGAAAGAAAGTACGATTAGTACATTCGGGCATCCCCTGATAAATGGTACAATAGTACTGGATAAACTTTTACAACCTGGGGTATAACTGTGATGCAGCCCGGACACGCATGTACACGAAATGACGTCATACATAATACATGTCACATTGCGAGTACTCTCGATATCGAGGTTCTTCTATTTTATTTAAAAAGTACAAAATGTCTATATTTTATCTTTATACACATTTTACTAGGTGCACACATAAAGTCCATTACAAATATTAAATTCAAAGCAATTTCTACTAAAATTATTTCAGTGACATTTGTATACCTCTGCCTAGAAGTGTTATATGGAAATAATAATATAGTCTTAAACACTTTGAAACTTTCCCGCATCAGTTAAAGGCCAAATTTTTTTTTGTCGCTCATTGTAGGTCTTGATAATGGCTCATAAGCAAATACACGCTCTGTAAAACGCGATCCCATCTTTATATTTTAGCTAGTCTTTATAGATAATTTATTAGTTCTTTATTTATCATGGGACCAAAATAAAACAATTAAAGACCCCCATATATCGGTATCACATGAGTGGTTAAACATGCCTGAATTTAGCCCCTCTTGAATGCCAGACCTGTACATTGATTACGAGTTTTACATACTGTGTTTTATCACCCTCCATCTAGGCGAATATTTGTGGGGGTTCCTTAAAACTCCTTGTCCTCATTTGGATTTTTTTAATAGCCTGGTCCCTTATTTATTGACAGCTCTCTAATAATTACTAGCTATATTTTTATGCATTTATATGTTAAAGGGTGTATCCGTCTTTACATATTATGTCAATTCGGTCATCCATTATACACTTAATTATATAGATTTTGTAGGTGACCTGGCGGTCTAGGGGTAAGGTGTCAGACTTCTATGCTGGCGGACGGGGTTAAATCCTCGGTCCCGGCACAGATTTATCTGGTTACCAAATCCTTCCTTCACCTCTGACAAGACATCTTGTGAATGTGGGGAATGCCAGGCCTCCACCGTGGTTCGGATTCCACGTTAAACTGTAGGTCCTCCTTTTCATCTCACAATCACCCTACCATTACACATTAGCGTAAGTGCGTATAACCCGAACTGGTAGTAAGACGCGGTTATAATAATAATAATAATAATAATAATAATAATAATAGTATATAGATTTTAAAAGTGTTACCATGCAACAATTTTAGTATAGACTAGATAATTTTAAATCGTTGATATTAATTGCTATTGCAAAAAGTACTAGAAATATATTACTACTCTCGGCGTAAGCTAAGGATCACCTATAATTTATAATTGTAGATTGACTACTCTTCCATTCCTCTAAAACTGTTTACTATTTGATGTATTGAGAGTTATTTGACACCTTGACTAAATTATACCTTAACGTCTTGAAGGATTTATAAAATAATGCAATCATTCACTATATATCCATCCCAGTTATTGAAATTGAAATATAAAATTAATTGAATGGAATATGCAGTCCAGTTGTCATCACCTGATATGAAGATATGATACTAGATATACTTTCCCGTATCCATACGTCAAATCATATTATCCGTAGTTCTGTCACTTTTGATATATATTAGCAATATCCATAAAATAACACTTATGATACAGTAACATGCTATGAATGTGGAGTGCAAATGAATTTTTATTGTATTTTCTAAAACACTTTCAATTAAAATTTTACCTTAGAAACTTTTAAAACTAACCGAAAAAGCTTCCTAAGCATCAGCAATTCATTAAAATTCCTTGCACAGCTTTATCACCCCGGCCCCCACCCCATCCGAACACAAAGACATTCAAAAACAAGCAAGACTTCTCCGACATAAAGGAGGCACAAATACGGGCCAAGAGACGCGCGAACTTTCTTCATCCATCCAGGAAAGGTTCAGGGCGTCTCTCTTTTGTTCTAAAGGGTCTTTGAGAAAACGGCTGCAGAGTGGAAAACACAGATTTGCGCCAGAGACTTCTTGGCATTGACAGCCTCCGTATCGGACGTTTCAATAGATAACAGGAAGGGATTAGATTATGGAGCAGTTATAGAGCCTGTGAATTAAGGTTTAATACTTTTTTACCCCGACGCGTTCGAACTGTACGCATGCACTAATTACAATAATACCATAGCTGAGGTCACACAGTATAAATGTAAAGATTACTTAATTTGGTTGACTGTTGACGGGGAGGTTTAGGTTAGAATCCCGATGGAGAGTAATGAGAGTTATTTTCACTATTTGCTACCATCATCATTCCTACATATATTTGTTTTATCACCGCATACCAGTTCAGGTTATACGTTTATATGATAATTACTTTAATGGGGTGGATATGAGGAAGAAAGCATTTAAGAGGTAATTTATTTGAATTTTCATGAAAAGAGATTGCGAAACCATTTAGGAAAAAAAAATCTTTAGTAGACCCGACCGCTATTCGAACCCCGATCTCCCCGTCATCAGCAGGCTAGTCCAATATGAGAGCGCCGCCTTAAGCCGTTCAGCCACTGAAGCGGGTTCCTAAGCAATTAATATATGCGTGTTGCCTGAACGAGAAGGGAGACGTGGTCCCAAAATAACGAGCTTGAGATGAGGGAGGTAGAATTTAGAGGAAATGTTTCCTCATTTGAGTGGAGGGAGACTCTGAATAGATTTAGAAACAAAGAACACTCAGTACACTCAGCTAGGGGTTCAATACCAGGCCTCCCCATCACAGTCAATACGATGCATTATAAGTTTGTCCCCTGACACCGTGTGACCACTGACGTGTATGTTTCATACAAGAGATGTTATCACTACCGCTGACCTACCACCACAGGCTTGTTGGCTACCACGTCCAAGTGAAGTGTCTCCTCGTAGAGTGAGGACCACCCGACCCACTGACTCACCTCAAGCCAGCGCGGCGGTCGATTTCCCAGCTTGTTGTCGCCCTAATTATTCCCCGTGTGTGGAGCTACACGTTCTGTGCCACACCGTGCCACCCACCCCAACCTTCAACCACGACCCCCTCCTACCCTGCTTTCTCCAAAATAAACGTGCGCCACACGTTCATTTATTAGTTCGTTCGCTCAGCCGTTACACCAAAAGTGAATTATTTCCTCTTGAATAAAATATTCCCCTTATCATGACCATATAATTAGGCAAGCCGTCCATGGGCTTCCAGATAACCTGGTTCAAATCCCGATAGGATCTGAAATAATTTATTAGATGTTTAGACTCATCCTAATCTCCCGAATGAGTTTTATAGTTAGTTATTTTACCAAAAGGATTACAAATGATTATTATATGATATAGAAAGAGGAATATAGTTGAGAAGAAGTGCACCAACATTAAAATTGATAGAGGATAGAAAAAAACCACAGTGAAAACTACACCTGCATCTATTTATTTCAACTGCTTCGCACGACCTGTTGGTTTTCACACAAATATATTAATCACGCTTATGTTGTAAGTAAAATGAAAGTAAAATTGAAAAGAAATGTACATGCATGTGCACGGAAGAAGAGTTGGAAAACATCTAGGGAAAACCATTATCAGAGGAATTCAAACTCCTATCTTCCTGTTACTGGCCAAACAACCCAAGCGAGCTTGACGTTTAGACCACGTGTCCATCGTTGCAGGCCTCTTCCTGTTGCTATAGCTGTGGAGGGTTAAATTGTGGACGTGGCACCTATAACCGATTATACTTCAAGATAGTGTGTTAAGAGACGAGTGGGTTATAAGAAGGTTAGAGGGTGCACGGGGGTGGGTGAGCAATAGATACGAAGCACGAAGAATAGGGAGGGAGGGAATGGAGGAAGACAAATGTCGAGCCAACCTTAAAATTATTTTAACTAACTTATCGATGATAAAAAATTTAAGCATGATTTACGAACACAATAGGTCTACAAGGGCTCACATTCATTGTTTCTTTACTCATTTTTTTTAGCGCCCCGTCTTACTACTCGTTCGGGTTATACACCTATGTACTAATTACGAAAATGTGTTGCTTGGAGTGATAGTGGAAAACTATTTAAGAATAACCTCCCACAATGCACCCGACCGGGATCGAACACCGATCTCACTGTCATTTGCAGTCAAGTCTATTGCGAGAGTAGCGCGTTAGACCGTGCGGCCACCCAAGCTCGTTTGTTGATGTTTCTAATGTAAACACCTTTTAGGGAAGTCAATATTAAGTATAAACGTTGACATTTGGGATTTCTATATTTCGATTACATTGGTTCCATTTAATCAGTTGAAATTATTCTACAGAAACAATGATCGAAAATTTTCCGGGAAAATTTTCCGTCTCAAATCTCCATGTATGCCTAGTAATTAATTGATACAATCCAACTTTCATAGTAAATACCATTTAGAAATTAAAAGCATATTATTTTGCGGCAAAAATTGATAATATTAGTATTATTCTATAGGTATTGATAATATCTATAAAGGGTGACAGTTGCAGATAACATGACTTGATGTATGAATACGTGAAAGTAGATCTATTAACTTTTCTAGTTGTCCGAAAATAGCCTTCCTATGAAAATTGTCCAGCAGCGTATTAAAATATTCCCATAATAATATGAGTTATGACAAGACCTTTTAAAGCCGGGCATGCGCAGTAGTAAAGCATTCAACATGTTTCCCCTTCATCTCAACACGCTAATAGAGACCTAGCGTGGTTCAATGGGTAAACATTCACGAACAACTTCATCACATTTATTGATTTGACCCACAAATAAATAACTTAAAATTATGATAACCATACAGACTAAGCCAAGCCTTATGTTTTGGTACGATAGAAGCTCCAAAGTGCATCGGTAAGTTTGATTTAATTCAGAATAACTAACCTTTACGAAAATTGCGCAATATTTAGTTTAAAAAATATTTTATTTAATAAAGACTGTCTAAACTAAAGAAAAAAGTATTTTTAGTGAATAAAACTCAAAGAGATGTACATTTTAGTTTCCAAGACATTTTATTTTAAAATGAAAAATGTATAGTTTATACATAAGGCCTTCACATTTACCAAGTATTTGAGAAAACTTCAGTATAGAAAACATTATTTGTTACAATTTCCACCCCATAGCCACAGCAGTTACAGAGATGCGTCTGAGAAGGGAAGGGGGGCTGGAGACGGTTGGGGGTAATTTTTGGCTATGGTCTTAAGATGGGCCCCATAGCCCCAGTGGTTCCGGAGATCCATCTGGAGAGGAATAGGGGCCGGAATGGGTTGGGGGAATTTTAGGGTAAGGTCTCAAGGTGTACCACCCAACATTAAGATGGGCCCCATAGCCCCACCGGTTTC
>CABFOV010001049.1:68913-97627 GCA_902141375.1 Timema poppense
ATGAAAGAGAGATAAACTACATGGTGTATTAAATAGGAGTGTGAGAGAAAGTTGGAATGAAAGAGAGATAAACTACATGGTGTATTAAATAGGAGTGTGAGAGAAAGGTGGAATGAAAGAGTGCTAAATTATATGGTATAATAAATTGGGATATAAGAAATAGAGGATAAAAACTACTATACAAATAAAATTAAGAAAACAGAATGACTAGAAACACCCATTGTGTAAACTCTTTTCACTCATATTTTTATAATTAAGATATTTAACATGCAATTTATAAATATACAGCGCATGACTTAAGCTAACTCAGCCTTTGAGTGTTCACCTAAAACTACACCCTAGACTAATACATTTAGTGATTGGGTAAGAACACTACTATTACACAAACTGTAATTATCTTTGTCTAAGCACCAACCAGAATTGAGCTAGATAACCCTATACTTGTTATCAACAGCAATTAGCCGGCGAGACAGGTTTTATAATGTCCTTGACGTATGTTTGAAACGCCTTAGGACACATCTTATAATGTCCCGTTATTATATTCGTTAGACCTTGACAAAAGGTTATGAGATAGCGACCCTTACTTTTTAATCTACAGTGTTCGGTTTAGCGCTAGCGTCCTCGTAAAAGGGCTCGTAAAGTTAACGCGAGGTGTATATTCCTGTTAGAATATTTAACATTGACATTATATTTAAAACATTCCACCATTTTTTTTTACGGAGACACTTATTATTATTCAAGTGAGGTTATATTTTTCTCATTTGAAAACAATGTATTCCCTTGGTTCTAGTTTTAGCTTTTTCCATCTGTAGATTAACAGTTGTTCCACTAAAGAATACGTGCGGCTTTGATAGTATATAATTATAAACTTAAAATAATAATGTGTCTATTTGGCGAGTATTAACGTGAACATGCTGAGCCGACTAATTATATCAGCACACGACTTATAAACTAACTTAAATCTAGAACAAACATAACATCCAGCCCCCCACCGTTAATCAATCATTTTGAAAGGCAAAACCTTCATTTCACTAATGATACATTTTTCTGCCATTCTAGCAATCAAACCCGGGACCCTTAGCTCAGTAAACAGATATGCTACCGGTTGAGCTCGTGTATCGGATTCATTCACATCCTATTTTTATGTTTACTTTTTTTTAAAGAAATTATTACCAGTAATGTCAATATTCCAATATTTTTTCCGCAAGTTTTTAAAGGATGGTTTGAAGGCTATAGCCCATCCCAAAGTCGCCTTAAGACGTGGGGCTATGGTTTATTTAATCTCCGACATCATATTTTATTTGATACATTTTGGCTTAGACCTCCAGGCTCTTCCTTACTATTCAATATAAGTCTTACTTTTCACGGGTTTCACCTCACGAATATGAGCCATCTTGTGGGGGTTATCACATTCGTACCTATGTTTTTACCGTCTTGTCAGTTATTATATGTAAACCGGAATGGCGAATATGGGACGTATTTTTTCTTCACTTTACCTCCTCCATTACATGTCCATAGCTAATTAAGGGAGTTTATTTTTGGAATTTTAAATTGTGTGTTTAATCTATGAATCCCTCCCTTGAGATACCCTCAGTGGAGGACGGGTCATCTTCTTACTACCCCTTTAAAAATATATATATATATTAAAATAAATAAATATTACTTTTAATGTAGGTGACCTGGTGGTCTAGGGGTAAGGTGTCAGACTTATGTGCTGGGGGTCCGGGGTTCAATCCTCGATCCAGGCACAGATTTATATGATTGTCAAACCCTTTCTTCACCTCTGACAAGACGTGTATAAATCACAACTTGTGAATGTGTGGAATTCCAGGCCTCCACCGTGGTTCGGATCACACGTTAAACTGTAGGTCCTCCATTTCATCTCACAATCACCCTACCATTACACATTAGAGTAAGTGCGTATAATCCTAACGGGTAGTAAGATGAGGTGATATTAATAATAATATTTCTTTATTTAATTTAAATTTTAGCTTTGACTCTATTGTTTGGATATTTAAAGAATTTAAAGCTTAGGAAATAGCGCTAATATACACGTTTGTTTAAAATAAACCGAGTATATAAACTTTTTTATATAGAAAAATAAATGGTACGACGCACCGCACAGACTTTCTCTCTCTTTCTATAAACTCGTAAGATTTATGAACGGAATAATGTAAGAAGGCAAGATTTCCGTCAAGATTCATCAACATTTCTGTTTAAATCTTATATTTTTATTTTTAAAGAATTAATATCCTCATTTGTATGTTTGGACCAATAAAAAAGATTAATATTGGGTCCACAAGGGTCAACATTTCGTATTAAAATTTCGATTTCCGGTTAAAATTTAAACATTTTATTAGCTGTTGCACATCTTCAAGTAATTGCATTGATATGTAATTATTCATTTATACATTTCGACCAATAAAATTTTTTAAATATTAACTATTGAGTCTAAAATGGAGATAGATCATCGCTGTACAAACATTTCTCCTAAGAGGATTAAGGAAAAATAACATACTTTTTTTATACTTATATTTAATTACTTTATGGCATTGGAGAATTACTGCGTTAAGACTCAAGTAGTATATGTTTAAAACTAAAGCTCACAAAATTGTATTAGTATATTTGCAAATATCTCAGAAACTGTTGCTTTTATAAAAATATATGTCACATAAAAGTTTTTTATTTCTAATAGTCCTACAATTTTGCAATGATAAGTTGTTTAGTATCTCAAATAGTTGTGGAGATACGGAAATTAACGCTTCTGTAAAGTACCCTAAAAATCATTTTCATGGGAAAATGAAAATAGCCAGTTTATTTATAATCTTAATCAATGCCTAGATACGAATTTTAAGATCAAAATTGTTGGGGCAGATTTTGAGAAAACTTATTTTTTCTCTTTTCACCCCTTATAAAACTACTCTTAATTTTAAGTTTTAATAGACACTCAGACATACGGCATTGCAAATACTATTTTTTAGGGTTCGGGGGGTCATGAGACGTCGACATCCATCAACATTTCAGGTTAGATTTTTTTTACGGTCGCAATACTTAAACTTTAATGTCCAAAAAGTTAATATATATATAATTGCGTAAAGGTTGAAAGTTATTGATTTTATAATAATATGTTTCGAATAAAATATTTGTATTATAAATATATATATATTGTTAATGCTAAGTAATCTCCAATAGTTTTGGAGATATTATAAAAAATGTTAATTTACGCATCAGACTGGAGCCCTTAAAGCAATTTTGCCGAAATATTGAGAGTAGCCATTTTGTTTGGAATATTTATTAATGTTTATAAATTAAATTTAATCAAAATCGTGCAGATTTTGAGAAAATCGACTTTTTCTTTTTTTGCCCTTCAGTAAACTACCCTTAATTTTTGGGGTAGATATCCAATTCCAAAAACCCCTCTGTGCAACCCTATGAAAACCGTAAACATCAAGTTTTAGCTCAATTGGTAAAATAGTTTAGGCTCTAGTTGGAGGTACAGACAGACAGACAGACAGAAATTCAAAAAACACTTTTTCGGATTCAGGGAGTCATGAAACGTCAAGATTCATCAAAATCTCGAGTTCGATTTTTTTTGACGATCAACCATACTTTCTCTACCTGTAAGATAGAGAGAAAGTAAAATAGCACAACCTAATTATGATTATTGAATAAAATGTTGTATAAACAACAACATAAACATGAACATAAGATAGATGGCCACTTTAATTGGTTTTCATAACAACTCCATAACTCCACATATGTTGTTAGAGCTAACCTACAATAGTAGATTGGTTCAAATTAGGCCAGTCAAAAGCTTTGTAACAAATCTAGTGCTCCAAGAAGCTCAACAATAAGAGCTGATGGAAGGCACCCGAGCTAATATCCGAGTCAAACAACACTGGACGTCAAATAATTTCGGTAGTCATAATTATTCCTACTCTTATTGATTGTTCTTTAATTTAGTTTGGATACAATTAAGCTCCTTACATTATTCTTTATTATTCTGGTGTGTATGGCTATAAATGTTACTACACCGTGGTCAATACAGTGGTCACCCGCTTCAATGGCCGTATGATCCAAGGCATAATTCATCACTGTGAAAGGCGAAACCCACATTTCAACAATGATTTTTTTTATCTATGTCGTGAATTGAGCCCAGCACCCTTAGCTCTGTAGGCAGACATGCTACCGACTGAGCTATGATGTCGGACTTTTATACTTTTCTTCCCATCAGAATCCTACAACGACTTCAAGTGTGCTTGAGTATCGATTCTCTCCAACGATTACAGATTGCTTTACGCTGCTTGGGGGCACTTAATTCTGGGTGGATTACAAATGTTTGCATCTTAGTTATTCGTCTAAACGAGTTGCGTACTTTACGTCGATAGTTTTTTCTATCACCGCGTATTATTAGGCCTACTTGTTCAGGTTAAACGCAAAAATGGTAATTAGTATAGTGGGGTAAAGATGAAGAAAGAAGTATTTTAGAGGTAATCTTCCCACATTTACGTGGAAGTAGAGTGGGAAGCCATTTAGGAAAAACCACTTTCAGTAGACTCAACCGGGATTCTATCTCCGATATCCCCATTATCAGCAGGCCTGTCTAACACGAGAGTGGCGGCGTCTTTGACCTTCGGCCACTGAAGCGGGTAATCTATACAGTTAACATTGTTCAAATTGTTTCTTGCTTTGCCTTTTTTCCCCAGCTATCCACGTCTTATAACTCGTTCGGTATAACAGCATATTATATTAAAAGGCTAGGGATGAGAAAGGTGAAATTTTAAGAAATTGTACCCGCATTTAGGAAGAAACAAGTGTAAAAAATCTGTTTGAAAATAAAATCCTTATTACACCTGACCGGGATTTGAACCCCAATCCCACCATCATGGCAAACCAGACGAAGTTGACGTCTTAACCCACGTGCACACAAATACTACTAATACAGCTGTATTAATTTTACTAGGGATAGTTACCATCTACTTTCTAAGGCACATAATTATATCAGTGCATATATAACTTATAGACTAACTTTATTAAAGGAGAGACCAAACAGCTAGACCCCCGTTACTTAATTTATCATCGTAAAAGTAGAAACCCCAATTTCCCTGATGATACAATGTTGGGCCCTGTTGAGAGTCGAACCAAGATTCATTATCTCAATGTGCAGTAGACTAAAGCTTGATTCACACGTTCGCCGAAAAATAGAAAGCAGAATATGCCTCAGTGTCGCAGCAATTCACACACTTAAGTTGACCCATGATGCATTGCAATGCTAACTAGAAACAGCCGAGTATCAAAATATTTTATTTTCTAGAAAATATACATATATTTTATATCATTCTCCTAGTGGATGTTTTCAAATTATAACGTTGTGTTGTGTTACAATCCAATACATCGATACACATGTTTTAGAATAACGGATTATTTCAAATCTCCTTACAACGTCAAATGAAGCTGTCTGATAGCTTCCGGATGTAGAGCGCATGTGCACTTATTTGGTTGGCTCTGTGATTTGATTAGTTCTCCCGTACCGAACATCTCGGGCAGAGCGGACCAAGCAGAGAATGGTTGAACTTTAGCAGAACAGCTCACACCGATTAAACGGAAATCTTGTGATTGGCTTAGAGCTCGTCCCGTGACCACGTTTCTGTTCCGCGCTAGTTTTTCGACGAACGTGTGAATTCACAAAGTCAAGGTGTTGGAGAGTTACGGTAATAAATGAAGATGAAATAACAGTGGGAAAACCCGTTTTGGTGCTCACATGGTCTAACATATCACTAATGTTAGACTAGACTGTCGGCAACGGGGAGACCGGTTTTCGAATCTTGGTCAGGTGTACTAAGGGTAATATTTCCTAAATAGTTTCCCTTTCTAGTTACACTCAAATTCTGTAAAATTTCGTCTAAAATGTTAACATCAATACCTCTATTTTTCCTGTCGTGTTTTAGCACTCATTTGGGCTGTATGCATCTCATCAATATCTCATTAGCTTAATTAATGCATGCGTATAGAGTCCATACGATTTCTGATGCGGTGTAAAATAAAAATAAAAATAAAAGCACCGGTAGAGTAGTAACGGACTAACAAAGTAAAGTTCAAGGTCCTTAGAGGTTAGGTTATAGAAGGGTGGCGTCAACAAATATTGGTGATAGAACAATCATGAAAGCTCGAGGAAGCGAGAAACAAGCCAATGTATGACTCGGTAGACTATATGTGAGGAAATGTAATCTAATCAATATCAGGGGGATGTCAAAAGTGGGGATGACACCAACGCTTTCCACGCCCCTCTGATGATAGAACACTGTACAATCTGTCGTAATAAAACTAACACAGTTCTCTACTTATACCTGCTTAGATAGCCGCATTATCTAAGGCGTCAATCTCGCAATAGACTGGACTGCCAATGCCAGGGAGATCTGGGTTCAAATTCCAGTCAGATGTATTGAGGGTAATTGTTTTCCACAATCCTTCCACGTAAATGCAGGTACACTTTCTATAAATTCTACATTCCTCATTCCTAGCTTATTAGCCTAATTAATAAATGTGTTTAACCTGAACAGGCAGTAAGACGCGGTGATATATAGCAAAAAAACAAAATACTTCACTTGCGGGTATTCCGGTAATTTTAAATACAAGGCATTTTTTAAATAATTTGGAGTAATTTTCGTGCACTTTATGGATACAATAATGATATTATCATAAGACTTAGAAACTAATTTAATACTGGAATAGGCACAGACACCACACCCAGTCCCTGGCAGACAATTCACCAATGATGCATTTTTAGCCACGCACGGAATTCAAACTGGATCCTTCTATCTCAGTTTACATTCGTCACCCACTTACCTAAAATGTCGGACGGGACGCGAGAAAAAAATAAAATTCAGATCTAATAAGAATTTGACATTATAACTCAACGTCAAGCTCGTATAGACTGGTTTATTGGTGATGGGAAGATAATGGTTCGAATCCTGGCTGGGTGTACTTTAAGTGTTTCCCCCTAAATATTTCCCAATTTCTCTCCACGTAACTGCATATACCTTTTTTTTAGCGACGCGTTTTACCACTTGTTAAGTTTATACGCCTATGCAACAATTACACTAATGAGTTGGGGAGGAGAAGTTTGCATTGAGAGGAAGTGTATCTGCATTTATTCGTGGAGGGAGAGTGTAAAAGCATTTAGGAAAAACACCCTTGGTACACCCAAGCGGAATTCGAACACCAATCTCACTGTCACCAGCAGTCTATTATGTTACGAGAGTGACGCCTTAAACCATGTAGTGACAAAAAAAGGTATATTTATTTTAAACTAATCCTGGGTCAAATGTATGAAAGTGCAACTCGTAAATCGGTTTCAACTTTAAAAAGAATCCTGGTGACCTGGTGGTATAGGGGTAAGGTGTCGGACTTCTGTGCTGGGGTCAGGGGTTCAATCCTCGGTCCCAGCACAGATTTATCTGATTACCAAACCCTTCCTTCACCTCTGACAAGACGTGTATTAATACACAACTTGTGAATGTGGGGAATGCCAGGCCTCCACCATAGTTCGGATTCCACGTTAAACTGTAGGTCCTCGATTTCATCTCACAATCACCCTACCATTACACATTAGCGTAGGCGCGTATAACCCGAACGGGTAGTAAGACGCGGTACTAATAATAATAATAGTAATAAAGAATCTTGTCACATGATTTTATGTTACTTAGTACCGAGAAAGCATTTTATTTAAGTATGACGTTGAGAACGATAGCAATAACGTGATAGTTTTTTTTATATTGATTGGTATTGTTCTGTCATGTTTGGCCAGAAAGAATCCGTGTGTTAGATTGGCCTCACTATCAAAGTGGAATCACAGGACATATCATTGAATTAGTATCTTTCTGCTACAGTCAGATCCAACTCTTCAACTCTGTCAGCAAAATCAAAAAGTAACAAAATCCAGTCTAGGTTTGCTGTTGACAGCGTTGGGAATTAGTCATTAATTTTTTCTTCTAAATTCACAATATGTTCAGCAATTAATTTTTCAGTTCTTCAGCTTCTTTTCCTGAAGTCATATTTTGCGGTGTAGCAAAGTTTGATATATTCCCTTTTGAAACAGAGTACTTCCAACAATTGAGTTTCCTCTGGAATCCTTTGATTTTGTTTGTTTATATAAGTATATTCTCTTGGCGTCCTTGCATGAATAGGTTTAGATCGTTCAATTTTTTAAATATATCTGCAAAATAATCCAGTTTTAAAAACCAGCTTTATTCGTTCAACAAGGTAGTAAATGAAGATTAGCCCTCCTCCTCAAATAATGTACTCAACTCTTCTTTCAGCTCAATAACTCGATTTAAAACTTGGCCTCAAGATAAACACCTATCTTCTATGTGTAAAAATAGAGCTTTATTTATAGAATACATTTCATGGCAAGATTTATAAAAAAACCTTTAGAGGGCATAATTTTACAAAATTTCCTATCTTAATAGTGTCTTCGAGATCTTTAGATAAATATTTTTCAACTGTTTTGGCTACTAATGCTTCCCTATGAAGAAAACAGTGTATAACTATCATTGATGAATTTTTATTCTGTGCCCTCGAAACAACCCCTTTATACTCCCTCAATATAGATGGTACTCCATTTGTATGTAGGTCACAGCAATCACATCATGATAAATCTGAATATGCTAAGTAAAAACTAACTGTTTCAAATGTGTCGCTTCCAGTCGATGTAATCTTCAGTTCCAAGCAAAATAAAAATTCCTCTTGTCTCATAGGCAACGCAACCAATTCCAAATAACTGAGCTTTATTATCTATATCAGAGCTCTAATCTACTTGCAGAGCAAATTGCCAGCTTACTTTAATATTTTCAACATCATTTTGATTGATGTTCTCAAACATTTCAGCAATACGTCGACTTATTGTATTATTGGACAAATACACTTTTGAAATTTTCCCTTTAGCTTCTTTTTCAAGCACAATTTCAAAGGTGATCTCACAAGGTGGCCCAATTAAATTATCGCCAGTAACATGTGTTTTAATTTTTTTATATCAATTCAGAAACGTTAAATAACGCCTCAAGTGCTTTATCTGAAACTTTAACTTTTATTTTTATTTTAGATCCTGCATTGTGTTGTGATTTTAAAATACGTTCAAAGCATGAAGATGGTTTTTGGTGTTTGGATGCCGCTTTATTTTTCTCGTAGCCATTTCTTCATTGCTTAGGCGTTCTAAAAGAAACAAAAACAAAATATATGTGAACTTGCTGGTAACAACCTTTATTCCAAGTGAAACCGAGAGCTAAATAGCCTTTGTTATATTTCCATAACACTTTAGGAGGCTTATCACTGGAACTAATTATTTACATTAACGTTTTTGGAAGAACTCACACTAGTGGAAAGTTCAACATCACTAATGTGTTCTTCAGTTCTCCGCTTCTTAACCAAAAACTTACCCAAACGTTAATAAATAATCACAGCTTTTAACAAGCGAAGATAAAATGACGTTTACAATGATGCAGATAAACAAACCAACTGGGACTAACACATATATCACGTGTTGACTCAACAACAGTGGCAAGCAAGCGACGTTAACGTGGAGTACGTATTTGTTCAACACCTCTAACGAAAACAGTCATGGATAAATTCATTGATGGTGGGCTGACACCTGCAATTTGTAGACTTGAGCCTGCAATTACAAAAACAATAAAGTTGGATGGCAAACCTAACGAGATATATTGCAGTTAGTATTAAAATACCCTCTTAGTGGCTAATTTTCACGCGATTTCTTTTTTGTTTATATTTATATACAATCAAGTAATAAATTACATCTCAGGAAATCTCGCGGCACACAGGTTAGGAATCTCTGTCTTAGAGGCTTAGATGAAAATGTTGGGAATCGCATCCTAGCCGAGTGAATTGGGTTGTTCTTTCATATATTAGTTTCTCTGTTTTTTACATCCTTTCTCAACCCCTAATATGTTCTATAAGCTGCCTTTATCATCTCTTTATGTTAAATTGTTAAGGTGGGAGTGAAGTGTGACGTGAGAAAAGGTCAGTGTTTTTTAGTTTATATAAAAATAGTTTTTTTGGACCAAATAAATAAAATATTTCTCTAGTAGAATCATGGAATTTAATTTTCTTCACATTGTGATATCAACACTGGTTGAATATATGTCATGAGCATAGCGGCATTAGATGATACATTTTTCAAATAAAGGTGTTTTTTTTTTGGCAAAACATTTCACTACCCGTTTGAAAGCATGTGTCAAGAAAGTGAAATATGTTTGAAATTAGTTTTAATTTTACACCAAAACTATATGGTCAAATGATCTGGGGTTTTGCTGCTGCGTGTGTCCTAAGATAAAGTCACGCTAATTCCCTATTAGCCTGTTCAAACAATAAACGAATTAAAGAATAACTTAAACACAAATGTTGTATCCTTTTTTTTTCAGAGTGAACTAAGAGCGTTTTCTTTTAAGGCATCGCATATGTTACTTGAAGATATCCGGGTGTGTGGGACGTTAACTGGAATTACAGTGCCATAGAGAAGTGGAACACAACAATTGGAACAAAGTGGGGCGTTCACTGGATGGGTAATTCATTACTCGTACAGACACGCTCGTGCTAGCCCATTCCCTAGGCTTAGTGGCAGAGTAGTAGTCTAATATGTGTCCACAGGCCGTAAATATACAGTATTATTTTAATAGGAAAACTTTGTTTCTAGGGTTATTTTACATTTAACTGATTAAAGTAAATAGTACGTAGCCCCGCATGGACTTTCTCACTCCAATGTTTAGAAATAAGAGATATTTACTCAAAGCTCGTAATATATGTGACACGTAATAATATACATTAACAAACCCAAGAAAGAATTGCGCTATACTTACGTAAAGCATTTTTTGACTCTCGGTTATAAATTTTATAATTTTATTTTTAAAGAATTAAAGTTTCCATTTGTATATTAGAACCAATAAAAAAAAGATCAATATTGTGTCTACAAGGTTCCATGCTTCGTATTAAAATTTCGACTTCCAGTTAAGATTTTTGACATTTTATTAGGGGTTACACATCTTATGGTTATCGCATTGATCTAAATTTCTCATTTATAAATTTAGACTAATAAAAAAGTTAGATATTGGCTATTTAGTCTAAAATGGTAGAGATATATCATTGCTGTACAAAAAATTTCCCCAAGAGGTTGAAGTAAAAAAAAACGAGCTTTTTGAGAGACTTATATTTAATTACTCTATGGCATTGGAGAATTATGGCGTTAAAACTTAGTGGTATCTCTTCACAACTAAATCTCACAAAATTGTATTAATATATTTGCAAATATTTGAAAAACTATTGGTTTTATAAAAAAATATTTAAAATAAAAATTCATTATTTTAATAGTAGTCTACTACAAATTTTGCAATAATAAGTTATTTACTATCTCAAATTGTTGCGGAAATTTCCGTATCTCTGCTTCTGTAAAGTACCTTAAAAGTCATTTTTATGGGAAAATAAAAATATCAATTTTATTTATAATCTTAATTAACACCTGGATACGAATTTTAATACAAACCGTTAGAGCCGATTTTGATAAAATTGATTTTTCTCTCTTTTCGCCTTTCAGTAAATTACCATTAATTTTAGGGTTAGATATCTAATTCCTAAACCCCTTGGGTCAACCCTATGGAAACCCTAGATACTAAGTTTTAGCCCAATCGGTCAAATAGTTTAGTCTCTACTCCGAAGTACAGACGGAAATTCAAAAACCCTTTTTTCTGATTCGGTGGTCATGAAACGTCTAAATTCATCAAAATTTAGAATTCAATTTTTTTGACAATCACAATACTTTCTCTACCTGTAAGGTAATGAGAAAGTAAAAATGAAGATATTTTAAATATAACTGACAATTTGGCTTAAAATGGTTATATTATAAGTTTTTTACAATCTAAACAGTGAAGGCTTGGGGAGCAAAGCTACTACATTTATTAAAGCACGGTTATAGACACACATAAATATATTATTTGTCAATTTAAAGAACATATTGTTATACATTTGTTTTTTCTAAAACAAATTATTTTATGATTTTTTATTAAATCTACTTTTTATTTAATAGTATATTATCGATTACTGTATTGGGAAAATAATCAAATTAAAAAAATAGCTTTCACTATTATAATATATTTTATTTTATTTACGTGAGGTGCACATATTATATAGTTGCATTGTTGATATTTTAGTTAGATAAATTGTCAGAAGTATAAATGGAAAACCGTTAGAACAAGTGAATGATTTGGTGTATCTCTCCAGAATATTCTATAAAACTTGTAAAAGGATAGATGGCGAAATTGACAGACGAGTGAATTTATCTCCGAGAGTAGCTGTTAGATGTATGTGGACTATCGCAAAGAATGAAGTATTATCGAAAGAGGCAAAGATGGCAGTATATAAAAGTGCGTTAATGCCAACATTACTTTATGAATGTGCAGCGTGGTTTTGTAAGAAGAAACACAATAGCAAGGTGAATGTGGTTGGAAAGAGATGTATGTGGAAAAACTCGCTAGAAGGAATCAGTAATGAGGGGGAGCTGAAAGAGTGCGGTTTGGAAAGGGAATCCAACATGTAAATGTGAAAGAAGCGTGTTACGTTGGTTTGGGCATGTTGAGAGAATGGGTGTGGATCAAGGGACGAAACAAATATATGAAGGTAGAGTGTGTTGCTCTAAAGGTAGGGGTAGGCCATGTAAGACGTGGCTAAATGTTGTAGACGAATAACAGAGCTTGAATGATTCTGTGTATGGATGTTGTAAAAGCAAAGGTAGTAAGCTATGCAAGGAGAGAGAAGTGTGCGGAAAGTTAGTGAAGTGGATTAAATGTGGAGTTTTTTTTAGCTATATGTACAGTATTTTGCTTACCCAGCAAGGGAATTGCGTGATTAGGTATATATGTATGTATTTATGCCAATATACAAGTTAACTTTGCTTATTTCCTTTCTGATTTTAAACACTAAACCATAATTTAGAACATATTTTTGGAGCATTAACAAAAAACATTACTGATCTTCATGGAACGCCATTTTGTCATTATATTTGATTCAAATTATATTGTATACCTAATACAACTTTAAAAATATCAACACTTTTTTATTGAATTATTTAAGATAAGAAACAAATTCCTTCAGTAGCTTAACATGAATATAATAAAGATAGCGAAGGGGTAAATAAGCCCATTATTGACGCAACTTTCTTGAAGATAGCTACATTTTATCATATATAACGGTACGGTCATCAAACGTAAAGTGTAGCCGGTGGAGAAAATATTCTGAATTCTTATCTGGCACCATAATGGGAGATTTTATGATCTAAAATATTTGAAGAATTGTTATTACCAAGCGTGGGATGGCGATGGCAAAAGAATATTAAAGCTTGGGTGCTGGCATAAAAAATATCTCGTTCAACGTGAGAAAACCATGTTTTACCAACGTTTTGGGCTATTCTATACAAACCTTCCATCTTTCACCGACACTCTATAGCTAATTTCTATAGACCATGTTTTACCATTATGCTGGGCAAATCTATAAAAACTTTAATGTTTTACCAACATGCTGGGCTAATCTATACAATCCTTCGCATTTTACCAACATGCTGGGCAAACCTATAACAACCTTAATGTCTTCACAGAATGCTATGAGTTAACAATTAAGTCTAACATGTTTTACCAACATGCTGGGCTAATCTATACAAGCCTTCACATTTTACCAACATGCTATGAACTAATCCCTGTGTGTCAACATGTTTTACCAACATACTGAAAGCTTATCTCTATCAACATTAATGTTTTACCGACATACTATGTGGGCTAATTAATTTGGATCTCCATGTCTTCCTAATATTTAATAGTGGCTTAAATGATTACAAATACAGTGTTCATAATACTTTCAGTTTGACGAAAATATTTGATTAAAATCAGTTTTAATTGGCGTTAATTGCAATTTTACTGTTATCTTTTACACGGCCCATACGTTTAAAATTGTTTTATAAAATACCAAACAGGTTTATATTTCATTATATTTGAATCGGTTTAATGTAACACAAAAATACATTTATTGAAAAGGGAAATGTTTCTTAGCAAGCGCGTGAATCAAAATTCATGTAACGTGCAGAAAAGTATTCATTTTGGAGTTCCTCACTACTATTTTACATCGATACAAAATATTAACAAACATCATTAATGTTTTTATAAACTATACATTTTATTGGACTTAAAATTAAAGATTTGTGTTGAATTGAATTGTTTAAGGGAGTTGCTTCCCAAACTTTATAAATCTGCGACCCAATATTTAGAACGACACACTTTCGCAACCCGCCTAGCTTTCAATGGACATGGGGGAGAGGGATATTATTTTACCGATTTAAAAAAACAAAACATTATCCATCTAAGTTTATTACGTGTCTTAATTCCCCATTTTTTCATCAGTTTCTATTATTAAAATTTTACAAAATTTTGATATCTCAAAAACTTTTCGCAAGCCACCCAAATTCACCTTGTGATCAACAGTTTGGGAATCACTGGCTTAGGGCAATAACAACTTGGCTGCTTAGATTTAATTATTTCTATTCGTAAGAGTTTTGTTGTCCTTGTAAATTATTTTTCAAGGAAACAATATATTTTCTTAACCCTAATAAAATATGAAGTTAACACGTAAGTTACGAAATGAAAATCATAATTTTAAACTTAAAACAATTAAATGATTTTTAATTTAATAATTATTACCAAAAATGGAGATACAGACATAAACGCAACAATGCTATCAAGATTGTGCCTAAAATTTCAAATCAAATGTTTGGAAATCCCTATGCTCTCTGGTTTTAACAGATTAAAATTATTGAATACATTTTTTGGAGGTTTACCAGAATATTTTATTGTTGTGTACAGAGAGTTTTAATCTATATATGTAATTGTGACTACTTAAACCTAAAAATCCAATAGATATGTCATAATAGTGAAAATAGACATACATGAAAATGTTTTGGAAGGCCAACAAAATAATTCGATTTAAAACTATGAATAATAAACTCATAAAACCTAATAGATTCCCCCAAAATCTATGGAAGGTACACAATAACGAGGCTTAGAACCAATTTCAAAGTCAGACTTAGCACGCCTCAAGTGCAGCGCTATCTACACTAAATACAAGAAGACACTTACCTGGGCTAGAATAAAATGTACCAGTTTTATATGCGAGACAAGCCCATTCTATTCGAGTGAGGTTAGGGTTGTCCTGTATTTAGTATAGCCCCGCACTTGAGGCGCACTCAATCTGACTATGAAATTGGCCCTTAAGGTTGAACACTACACTAGCACTCAAACACACTCAGCCTCCTTCTTGAATATTAATCTATAGGTCCTTTGTCATTGGCGCAAGAAGGATCATTAGAATACCACGTGATCCAGCCAATTTTAAAGTTATTTCTGTTACTAGGAAATAGCTTACCAATTCCCAAAAGAACATATTCCTTACATAAATATCAAAAGTCATTCAAGGTAAATTTTCTAAATATAGACATATTCATGCCTCTAATATTAAATATTATTACTTAAACATCTTAAGAAAACTGAACACATTTTTGTTATATTTGCAATATTTAGTTACATTTGTAAAAACAAACTAAAACTGATACTAATTCAGTGAACATACTTTTTATTCGTCTTATCAATCAATATTATGTTGTCCGACACTTTAGCTCAGTTGGTAGCCTGTCTATTTACTAAGCCAAGGGTCCCGGGTTTGATTACCAGCATGATCAAAAATGTTTAATATGTGAAATATGGGTTTACCTTTTGACAGTGACGAATCAACGGCCGGGAACTGGGTGTTGTGTCTGTTCTAGATTTTAGTTAATCTATAAATAGTGTGGCGATATAATCAGTCGGTTTAGAGAGTGCACGTTTAGCATCTTAAATAAACAAAAAATAAAATATGATGGTTGGAAATATGTTAACTAGCACTAATTTGGATTAATCATTCTCCTTAACAAACGATACTCAAGTTATTACTGTCCATGACAGTTTTGTAAGTGGTGCACATTAATACAATTTGAATTGTTTAGGTCACAAACAGCAAAATTGATTAGTTACCAGTGTCCATGTTTTGTAGTAATGAAGCCAACCGACTGTATAGAAGACATTCGAGTCTTAACCAGAGAGTATCTAAAATAAATGCCTATTTATAAGTTAGTCTTATTATCAGGGTTATAAGGGGCTTTTCATACCAGGATTATGCTCCAAAATCAATATCAGGTAGGGAATAGAAGTATTGAAGAAGAATATAGTAAATTAGGTATACTCTTGGCAAACGGAGATAGGCTGTTTGTTAATTCATATGACTCCCCCCATTTACGGCCTTGCCACTTTTACATAAAGGTGGTATTATACTGTCATATTTATATTATAACATTCTTTAAAATATAGGCCTAATTTTATACAAAAGGTTTGACAATATCTCCGATAAAATATGAATTGTTACATTATATTAAACTTATTTAAAAGCTTGTACATTATCTGTGATTACAAAAGTGGACTCATATAGTTCAATTTCTTGTAGTGTGTCTATGAATACTATTGTTGCTTAAAACTAATATAAATCCTGTGGAACGATTTTAGGTGGGACAATGGGCTAGTAGAAATAAAGCAAGACGAATTTTCAGCAGCTTGTTAAAATAACTTAAAAGTTGACTACCCAGAATTATCTAAGAAATATTCAATAATAAGGTCGTGAAATTTTCAAAGAAGTTATTTACCAAATAAAACAAAAACGTACTCGAAGAACTGCCATAAATTTGGAGTTTTTATAGTGTAAGATAATATTCTCTTCATACCGTACAAATACATATTTAATCGCTTTTTTTTATGTCCTGGTAATCATAGAGTCTTCGCCATTTTCTTTTACAAAACCCCTAGCGAATATTCTATAATATTTTATGAAATATTTGTAAAATATATTATTTTATAGAAAACCTTTGAGGGATCTCCAAAGGTACATCATATTTATATTAACAAATAATTTTATAAAATCTATATTAGAGTGTAATACTGCCCAAACGAACTATTTTCATTCGGGATAGAGTTTTAAAGAGCATGTGTCCGTGTGGTTATAATGGTTGAACCTGGTTAGAATTCTGGTAACTTTTAATAAGAACTATACCACTTGTTTAGACTTATAAATATGTTCGATTAATACATACTTTATATCCAGGGCTAAACATGTAGTACTAAGAATCAAATAGCTAAAGCTATTATTTATGTTTTTAGTGAGGATTACGTCATCTAGATATCATATACTGAACATTTAAAAATCACACCTAGACACGGGAATCGAACCTGGGCGTACTAAGCCAAAGGTCCCGGGTTCGATTCCCGTGTCCAGGTGTACTTTTTCAATCTTCAGAATATGATATGTAGTACTAAGCATAATTTATTAGATGTATTTATTTCGTATATCATGTGCTAATATAAATAGGCCCTAATGTAAGCTGTTTGTTTAGAAAGTGAATGCTAAATACCATAATAAAATAGATTTTCTTGGACAAGATTGTTCCTAGTTGCCTTGTGTTTGAAAGGATACCTTCCTTATAATATCCCGTAGTATGTCATCTAGAGCAGTTATTCCTAACCTGGGGGTTTCGGGGTTGTTTCAATGGTTTACATATTCAAATAGCTGACAAATAAAACCCGTTTCAGTGAACAAATAGTCTAAGGCAGGGGTCCCCAACCCTTTGCCCGCGGGCACCATGGCACCCACCAACTCTTTTGAATGTGCTCGTCTCCTGTTAATCACAACTGTTTGGTTTTTTATTAACATTTTGAATCAGATGTCACTTTACGAACAAAAATCAGTGTGTAATTATCTCCAGGTATGCTGTTCTCAGGAAGTTGGAATTTAGAGGCTTCCCTCCCCCCTTGTCCACTCCCTCCCTCTCATTCCTCTTTCTTTGCCGATTTATTTCCAACATATACTCGGAATTATCATTCTAATAGTTTCAAACTGAAACGTTTTGCTTTTCCTAATCTCAAAGATTTACCTCATTCCACCTTTCTTGCCACACTCATATTTCCTATTTCCTCTGTCAATATTTTTTCTTGGTATGCCCATATTTTTGCCTGATCAACACACAGAATAATTAAATAAATATGTACCTAAACACCAAAAGAATGGTGAGTAGTTATATTTTTTATAGTAACTTTATTTTTATCATGTTTAAACCGTAAGGTAGAATTCTTTTTTTTTCCTCAACCCATATCCCCTGTAAATTTGCCTTAAAAATTAAATGGTGGCACCCACACCAACGTTAATCTACGGTACAAAAATATTGGGAACCTCTGGTCTAAGGCGTCACTCGCGTGTTAAATTTACCTGCTGAAGACGGAGAGATCAGGGTTCAAATCATGGTTGGGTCTACTAAGCCTGGTTAAAAAATTCCACTCTCCCTTCACGCAAATGTGGGTACTATTTCTATAAATAATACCTTCCTAATCCCACCAAATACTAGCTTAATTAGTACATAAGCGTATAAGCCAAATGGTTAGTAATATGTGATGCTAAGAAACTGTTTCGCACTTGAACGAATTTAGTTTGAATGTAATCAGTTAATAAATAGTGTAATAGTGAAATTCCAGATGAAAACATAAGTAGCAGTTTCCAATTTCATGACAATTTGTATTATTTATATTTACCATTAACGTTACTAAAACATGTGAGGCCTACAATTTTTACTTTCTCTCAATCCCTAGGAGAAAAAGTAATGTGATCGTCAAAAACATCGAACTTGAGATTTTGATAAATGTCAACGTTTCAATACCCCCTGAAACTAAAAAAGTGGTTTTCGCAATGCCGTCTGTCTGTCTGTTTGTACCTCGGGATAGAGCTGAAAATATTTTATCTATTGGGATAAACTTGGTGTCTGGGGTTTTCATACTGTCCCCTCGAGGAGATTTTTTGGAATTATACATCTAATCTTAAACTCAAGGGTAGTTTACTGAAAGGCAAAAAGAGAAAAAATTGATTTTATTGAAATTTTCTCTAACGATTTTGATCAAATTTTCTATATAGTCATATAGATACTGTTAATTATTATAAACAGGATGGCAATACTCATTTTCTCATGAAAATGAATTTGAGGGTACTTTACATAAAGGAGATTTTCCAATTTTCTTCATTTCGCCGCAATTATTTGAGATACGAAATAACTTATCATTGTAAAGTTTACTATTAAAGATAAAAATCTTTTATTTGAAATATATTTTTATAAAACCAATGATGTCTGAGCTATAAGCTTTTAATTCAGGTCTTTGAAAATTAATTTGATTCTTATTCTCTTTGGTGGACAAAGATGTTTCTCTTTATCAATTTTTTTGTAACCGTGCTCCTAGTTCCTAGTGGCATGAATTAAGTAATTAACCGTGTGTATGTATATGTATATATATATATATAAATAAATAAATATATAAATAAGTATATATATACATATTATTATTAGCACCGCGTCTTACTACCCGTTCGGGTTATACGCTCTTACGCTAATGTGTAATGGTAGGGTGATTGTGAGATGAAATGAAGGACCTACAGTTTAACGTGGAATCCGAACCACGGTGGAGGCCTGGCATTCCCCACATTCACAAGATGTCTTGTCAGAGGTGAAGGAAGGGTCTGGTAATCAGATAAATCTGTGCCGGGACCGAGGATTGAACCCCGGCCGCCAGCACAGAAGTCTGATACCTTACCCCTAGACCGCCAGGTCACCATATGTATATATATATAATGATTTTGGTTTAATGTTATACAACAATGTTTGACCTATTGTTTCATTTCATAAATCTTATAAATTTTAATAAATGTCTATTTTAAGAAAGAAAAAAAAACGGGAGAAAGTCCGTGCGGTGCACCGAATGATTTATTTATTAAAGCTCAGGAGTCCTTGCACTTAAAAAGTTAGAGAACAATTGATCTTAAGTTGCAAGTCAACACATTCCAAGAGAATCCGTTCGAATTCCGGTAAATCACATTGATGAGCAAGTCAATCTCGTCTAGTCTGTTTTACCAATTACAGGGAGGTCAAAGTTCAAATTCCGACTGGGTGTGTTAAGAATAATTTATCCTGTTTAGTTTTCAAACTCTTTCTTCATGAAAATACGAGTACATTTCCTCAAATTCTACTTTCCTCATCAAGACACTAGAATTGATGATAAGCTGCGGCGTTTAAAAAAATAATCCTGGCCGGAATATGCAGATTTTGGTCTTCGCTCATATGTATCGGGGGACATGTGGACTAAATATCAGGCTCATAATTTGTCTTGCTGTTATGGGGAGGTCATTGTTTGAATCTCGGCCAAGTGTACTGAAGGGGTTTTTACTTAAATGGTTTTTCTCTTTTTCTCCCTACACAAAAGCTCGGGTACATTTTGTCTTATCTATACCATCCTCATCCTTATTCCACAAGTGTATTTGTTTTTATTATCGCGTCTTAATACCTGTTCAGGTTATACGCATACATGATAATTACTCTAATGGGGCAGGGATGTGCAAGGAAGAATTGTAGAGGTAATCTCCCTGCATTTGTGTGGAAGGAGCGTGAGAAACGATTTAGGGAAAACCACCCTAAGTAAACCCAGCCGAGATTCGAACCCCGATCTCCGTGTCATCAGCCGTCACTAGGTAATTAAATGTAAATAGCCCGGACGGGTAGTTAGTTACACGTGGTGCCTGCCGAAATAAATGTGCATATGGCCTATTACGAAAACAGGAAGAGCGTGGAAGATTTTCGAGTTCTTTCTGAGGTGCTAATAATGCATTTTCACTTTAAAACAATAATACTAGTAATATAAACAAAGCAAACACGTGTTTCATCCAAGTAGAACTATATTTCTCCTAGGGATTAGTGCGGTTCAACGGTTAGTTCAGGCACCGTGCAAACACACCTGGGGGAAGGGTTGGGTGGAGGATGGGGGTAAAGAACCAAGCTACACTCACCGAACACCCTGAAGAAAATTGCTTTCACTTTACCACGAACAGAAATCACTGGAAAAAAACAAACATAAAAAACTGAATAAATAATCTAAATTAAACTAAACTAAACAAATACAAACTTTTAATTGTGAAGATTTAGTGGACAGAATAGTTTATGTGTGATTTTGAATTATTTCAAATTAAGGAGTTCCAGGCGCAAATAACCCTGTCTTACCAAGTGCATGACAGGACAGTCATGCGAAATACTACCTGTTCAGTTTTGTTCTAATAATCTTTTTTCGTATTTGATTAGTTTATTGATTTGTTTGTAATTTATTTTATAGCAATGTAACATAATGGACATTAGTAACTGAAAGTATAACCTTAACCCCTGCATATGATTCTCTTTAAATTTACACCAAAGTTTCTTAAAAGTATTAAAACATTAAACATTGAAATATTATAAAAGTGGCTAAATTTTTAAAATTCGCAATTAAATAGCAACAACGAGAATTGGCTCACAAATATACTTCGATTTTTAATAATCATGAAGGCCTAAGTAATCTCTAATATTTAATTTTGTATAATAATAATAATAATTAAATGTTTATTTATTATCGAGTATCAACTATGGCGAGATTATTATTTTTTACTATAAAATGAGAACAGTACTTTCATAAATTATGTTTTACTCTATAGAATAAATGTATTAACTAGTATTTTATGTCGCCAATATAACTAATGGCTTAATATAAGGGTTAGGAATGAGGACGGCAGTGCATTATTAGCTTTTTCCTTAGTGAGAAGAGAAGATAGGAAAACTATAATTATGTCACATAGAGAAAAACCACAAGTGCACCCAGCCGGGATTCAAACACTGACCTTCCTGTATGCAACAAATACACAACCTTAAACCACACCGTATAATTATTGTGAGTTTTCGTTCTGCACAATACGATGCAATATAGCCAAAACATTAGCTATCTTGGAATTAAAAGTTTTAAAAGATGTAAAAGAAAATTTAAATATCGTAAAATTGGCTTAAATAAAAAACATGATCAAGCACGAATAAAATAAAATAATTCCTAAAAAAGTAAACTGAAGTTTAGTGGCTTTTTAAACTTTTTTTTTTTACAAAATCAGCGTGCTCATCTTATTTAATGAACAGCATTAATTTCAAATTATACAGCTACTCGAAAATAATTACATTCCGATAATTTGATTATAGGAAGGAAGACCGCTGTGATTTCTGTCTCAAAAGGGAAAACATATTTCCTCAGTTTCATGTCGTATAATAAAGAAGATAAAAATAAAACCAATGGATCATAAAAAAAATGTACCGGGTGGCATGAAACAGTTCTCATATTTTGAATAATAATGTCCACCCAATTCTGCAGTTGAATGGTAACTGCATACCTAATGGACTTGAGTTTTAGTTTCACGTTTGGTTGTAAAATCAATTGTGACCGATGAATTGATGGGAGGTATGAGACCCCACCCCGTCCGAGAAACCTTGTAACATGTGCAAGCTAAAGCAATGTACGGTCTAAACACCCCTTTCACAAGTTTCTGGCAGCGTTGGTTGAGTTGCGTTTTATCGAGTTTAAATTATTATTTTTTAGCACTACGTCCTAATATACACTCGGGCTATACGTTTATGTACTAATTAAGCTAATGGTTTAGGGATGAATAATGTTTAATTTAGAGGAAGTGTATCCGCATTTGCGTGGAGCGAGTGAAGCAACCCTTTGGGGAAAACCACCTTCAGTACATCCGATAGGGATCGAAACCAAAACTCCACGTCATAGGCTGTCTAGTCTATTCCAAGAGTGATGCCTTAGACCATGCGGCCACCAAAGCGGGTATATCAAGTTTAATTGTAGAAATAATATATATATTATCCCCCCGTATATTTCTATTTATCCAGGTTATACGCATATATGATAATTACTCTAATTGGGTAAGGATGAGGAAGGAAGCATTTTGGAGGTACTATAGTAACATTTGCAAGGAAGGAGATTGGGAAACCATTTAGGAAAAAATCATCCTCAGTAAACATGACCGGGATTCGAAGCCCAATCCTCCCGTCTTCAGAATGATGAAATAATTTAACAGATAAAGGTCCATACTCATAGCCCAAACCTAGCTTAACTTGACCTAGCCTGAGTTGCAATTGGCCCCAGCTCTGCAAATGGCCGGGTCGCAGATGGTTCAAACGGGTTGGAGTTGGCACATACAAACCTATTTTTAAGTTTACTTTCTAAACACGTAGACCACCTCCATAATTCACGGGTCAGTTGTATATTTGCGTCAGATCCAGAGGTCCCAGTTTCAATCCACGGCGCTTCCAAGATTTTCTATCAAGCAGTGGGTCTGTAACTAGGTCAACTCAGCCAATTTGAGGAGTAACTTGAATAAAGAAGTAGTGGATCCGGTCTAGAAAATTGAGATTAACTGATGGAGGGTTCATCGTGCTCACCTCATGACACCCCCTATCCGCAAATTTTGGCAATCTTCGTAAACATGGGGTGGCCACGCTCTTGTGGGCTGACATCATGAAGTTATTTTTTCCTCGTTCGCATGTTATGCCATCACACGACTTACATAATATATTAAACTAGTTTTATAATCATCACTAAGCCTCTAGATATTAACTAGCTATATATATATATATATGTATATTTATATAATAAATAAAAAAATATATATACATTTCATTTATCTGAGGTATTTAACGTTCACTTTCTGAACCAACTGATTATATTAACACATGCCATATATTACTTAAATTTAGAACCGACACCACATCCAGCCCCCGGTCATTAATTAATCACCGTGAGAGAGTAAACCCACATTTACCAATGATACATTTTTTGTCTATGCCAGGAATCTAGCCCGGGGCCTTTATCTCAATATACAGACATGCAACCGACTGAGATAAGGTGTGGGACATCTATATTTACAAGAACGAACCCTTATTCGGAGAGTAAATTTGTGTCTAAAGACCATCAGAATATAGCATGTTTCATCTGGAACAGTAGTCGCACGGCCTCAAACTTTCGATGGGACCTATTTCAGGGATATAAGTCTTAACAACGTATCCCTTCCAGCGCTCTTTTTTTTTAAACAAAAAAGTGGAGAACCTTAAGTTGAAAGTAAGTTTTACGTTTGGCTAAAAACTCCATCCCACCACCATTCAAGTATAATTAATAAGCTTTCCCAATTTAAATAACGCTTAAGGAAAACAAAACCACACCAAAGGGAAATAAAGGTTTATAAATAATTCTTGATATTATTTTAAAATTTGTACTTAAATATCATCAGTACACTCTACTGGGATTCGAACCCCGCTATCCCCGTCATCAACGGTCGAGTATATTGCAAGACCTTATACCATTGTTTATCAGTAGTGTATCACTTGATAACCTTCGATGCACAGGCTATGTGGATTACCTACTCGTCCCCTTCCTGCAGCTGGAAGTTTTATTAACGTACGGGTTTATCAAGAAACCTTTTTTATTTGGCTTTGTTTCATATGAAAATTTAAAATATAATACTAATTATGATATAAAGTGATGTGGTGAATTTAGTCTGTCATGCTTTACTCTTTAGCACTCTCGCATAATATATTATATAAGAATGATGCTGACATTGTTGCTTTATATAAAGGTAAAGAAAGTACAAATGAATATAAGAATTATAGGGCAATTGATTTGTTGAGTATTCCAGGCAAAGTTTTTGGGAGAGTCTTAGTTTTGGATGTGCAATATGGCTTCATGCCAGGTGGAGGTTGCATAGAACAGATTTTGCATTGCAGAAATTGAATGAAAAATGTATGGCATTAAGGAAGAAAGTTTATTGTACATTTGTTGATCTGAAGAAAGTATAGGGTTGGGTGAATAGGGTTATGTTAATGAATGTCCTGATAGATTATGGTGTGGATGCATTGTTTGTAAATGCGATTATGGCAGTGTATGATGGGAGCAAATAATGTGTTAGCGTGGATGGAACTTTGAGCGAATGGTTTGACACTGAACAGGGTGTTAAGACCTTCTGTGGAGTCATAAATAAGTGCATGGTGGATGCTTGTGAGGATTCAATTGGTGTACAAATTAACAATGTTAATGTGCTATATGCAGATGACGCCGTATTAATGTCTAAGAGGGAAAGTGACTAGCATAATCCATTATATCGTTTGAATGTGGTGACAGGCAAAATGTATCCTCGTATAAAGTCTCCAAAATTAAGGTGATCGTTTTTGATAAGGACGGATCACGAAAGGATTGTCAACTTAGTATAAATGTAAGACTCTTAAAGCAAGAAAATTAGTGTGTGTATTTGGGAAGAATGTTCTGTAAAAATGGAAGGATAAATGGTTAAATTAACAGATGGTAAATGCATATCGCAGAATAGTTGGATGTATGTGGACTATTGCAAATAACGTAGTGGTATCTAAAGAGGCAAATACGGTAATATATAAAAGTGTGTTAACGCCAACATTGTTTTATGGATGTGAAGCGTAGGCTGGTCAGGAGAAACACAAGAGCAAGGTGAATGTGTTTGGAATGAGATATCTAAGTAATGTATGTGGAAAAACTCACGGATAGAGTCAGTATTGAATGGGTGCTGAAGGAGTGTAGTTTAAATGATAATCCAATAAGTCAATGTGAAAGAAGCGTGTTACGTTGGTTCGGGCGTGTTTATAGAATGGGTGTGGATCGAGAGACGAAGTAAATCTATGAAGGTAGAGTGTTTGGATCAAAAGGAAGGGGTAAGCCATGTAAGATGTTACTAAATGTTGTATATGAAGCTGTGAAAAAGAGAAACATTGAGAGTTTTAAGAATAAAAGAGCAGGTATGACTCAGTTTATGAATGTTGTTGAAGCAAAGTATAAGTTAGGTAATAGGCAAAAATAGGTAATTATGTAAAAAGTTAGTGAGGATGGATTAAGTACGGAGATGTTTTCTGAACTATATGCACAGTTTATTGCCTACACCACAATGGAATGGTGTGAATAGGTATGTAGTCCTGTATGTTTTCCCTATGGTCTTGTTTGTGGGCCAATTGACAGACCAGTGCAGACTACACTTAGAAAAACCATTTGACCACATAATGTTTCTGGTATTAATGTCCCTAGAATAATTTAAACTGTAGTGTCAACTTTAAAGTTTAAGACTTATATATTCCATAAATTACATTTAAATAGATTAATCTAAAAAAAAATTAATGGATAGCTTCTTGTGGAAATTTTAATAGCTCACATAGCTACTTACATCTTAACACAAAAGATTATATTTCTCTCTTTGGAGAATTACATATATAAACCTATTTATATCCTTATCTTTCTTCCTTCCCCTTTCCTCTCCCCACCCTCATCCTCTCCTTCACATTATTACAACGCATGTTTTCCAGCTGATGTGTTTTAATCAAGCTGAACATTGTCAGTCTGGCGATACCATAAGCACCGTGAATCCAACAACTGCGAGAGTGGTTTAGAACAATCATATCAGTGGGGAGGGCCACAGATCGTGACGCTTTCATATTAGGGTTAAAAGTCCGTCGGCACAAAAGTTTGTAGTCAGTATACGGGGTCTGTACATGCTCTCAGTATGTGTCACTACAATTCAACCAGAGTAACGGATTTGTTCCAACAAAATTATGCGTTTTGGTGGGCTCTGTTGATTTCAAATTACAATCAGAGTTTGTCCCCATGAATTTGATACATATTAAAGTTGTTTGTGGGGTCAATTACATCTGGAAGGTTTCATAGTCAGACTCAGTTCACCTCAAGTGCAACTCTATTTACATCAAATAAAGGATGACAGACACCTACCGAGACCAGCACGGAATGGGCCAGTTTCATGTGCGAAACTGGCCAATTTCTTTTGAGTTCAGGTAGGTGTCATCTTACATTTAATATAAATATCGAGATATGATTGTTTTTTTAAAAATAATTTTAGCATTCGGTTATGGTTTTAATATTTATGTCTTCCTTTGCAAATTCCACTTAATCACACAAATTAATCTATGCCCCTTTGTATTCTTTAGATTAAAAACTTAAACTTGAAAACGGGAATCAAACCCGTGGCCTTTGACATAAAACTCTAATGTTTTTACGCCTGAGATATCCTGGAGTCATCCCATACCAATTTCCAATTTAAAGGCTTGTCCACACTCATAGAACAAACTCCCGCAACTTTCTATAGATAGATCGAGGATTTTGTCTATAGACAATCGCGGACAAATCTCAAGGCAGTCTATCGACTTTGTCACGCGTCCGCACCTTCATGAACGACGTTGCTGCCTGTGGCATCGCTGTGTGGTAATAATAATGATTACCAAAATAAGGTCAAAAGAAAACGTTGATGGACTCCGAACTTTTTTATGATGGCCCTAAATTTGGAATCAATCTTCTACAATGATTGAAACTAGAAGATGGTTTTATAAATTTTATTCCTTTAACTACTTCGGAATTCAAAAAATTGCTTCAGATGGTCGGAAACAAAATATCAAAAAAGGTAACGAGATTTAGAGAATTCATACCTGCTTCTCTCAGGCTGGCAAGCTGGGCTGAGACTGATTGGTTTTTGTCTATCACACGTCCACACTACGAAATGTTGCGCAACTTGTCTCAAGTTTTCCATCTCGGATGGGAGACCATATACCTTCGATTTTTGTCCATAGGGAGTTGCAGAACAACCCTGTTGCACCTCTTATCCATAGACAATCATGGAACAATGTTTATAGCCACGAGCTGCACGATTTTGTACATGAGTGCAGACTTACCTTATTATTATTATTAGCACCACGTCTTACTACCCGTTCGGGTTATACGCACTTACGCTAATGTGTGATGGTAGGGTGATTGTGAGATGAAATGAAGGACCTACAGTTTAACGTGGAATCCGAACCACGGTGGAGGCCTGGCATTCCTCACATTCACAAGATGTCTTGTCATAGGTGAAGGAAGGGTTTGGTAATCAGATAAATCTTTGCCGGGACCGAGGATTGAACCCCGGCACTTACCTTAAGAAATACGGTATTTGGTTGCAACTATAACCGTAATTAACTATAATAGTTTGGATATTTGATCCATCATAAGCCCCTTTGGTCTGTGACATCACTAACAACTTACTAGTGATCTATAACAAGGCCGTACCAAGAAAAGGAATGATAGTATTCCTCCTGAATGTTTATGCAAGTAATTTATTGGAGTTTTATAAATTTAACAGCCCCTATAGCTCCAAGTATTGTTTAAAAATAACTTTAAATTACCTCAAGAGGGGATCGATGTCAGAAATACTTCTTCACATCTGTTGATGGAGGACTTCACCGTGTGCTATTATAGGTAGAACCGCCCCCCCCTCCCCCCTTCCTCAAATGCCTTTCAGAATACGGCCCTGATGTATATATTACCTATTTTAAAACTAAATATTATATGTATTGACCTCACATTTTAACATTATATTTAAATACTATTATTCGTGTGTAATCTTGAGTAAATCTTTAATTAAGAGCCACTAAGCGACTTTCTTGGATTCGAGGTATCGAAGAACAGAACCGATACATTCTAATTTTTAACAAAATCCTATCGAGTTTGGTCTTAAATATCCGTGATATTTTGTAAGTGGGTTCAGTTACCAAACAATAATATTAATTTTATTTCGAAACACAACATAGTGTCGACAAATGAAACAAACCTCACAAATTAAACACCACAAAATGTGGATACCCCCCCCC
>CABFOV010001049.1:103193-115055 GCA_902141375.1 Timema poppense
GTGTGTGTGTGTGTGTGTGTGTGTGTGTGTGTGTGTGTGTGTGTGTGTGTGTGTGTGTGTGTGTGTGTGTGTGTGTGGCGCTAGAGGCAGGAAACCGTTTGTCGCCCGTTTCGTGCAGAGGGCTCGACTTCGCAGAGTTGAAATAGGACAGCTGCTGTTCGGATATTAAATCTCGACAAACGTAAGCCCATCTAGAGTTGGATTGATAGATGAACAACCTTATCTGATATCTCAACAAGTTACAAACACGCGTTGGTATGCACGTAGACTGAACATCAACTAATATGGTCTGGTTTGTTGTTGACTGGGATGTCGGAGTTTGAATCCGGGTGTACTAAGAGTGTTTTTTCTAAGTTGTTTCCCACTTTTCCTATAAATGTCTTACATTTTCTCTATATTCTACCATTCTCTTACTCTATTAGTGTAGTTAAAAGTGGATAGCCCATATTGCTGAGAAAAGCTACAGGCCAAATCTGTGGGCTAGCCTCATGTTTACGATGGTTATAGTTCGCGGCCGACAAAGTTGATCGTGGGTTTTGCGTTTACATTTGTATATCCTTCCCTATCTCCTAAATACTGGTGGCTAGAGGACGAACTTGTAGTATAGTTTTAGAAGTAAACCAATTTGCGGGTATCCCGAATTACAATCAGTTTAGTTCGAATGAAAGATTTGACTACCGTCTGAATATCTACTATATAATATAATACTCTAAGTGATGTTTTAACGGGGGTTGAGGGGCATGGCCCACCCTCCTGGAAATAATTTACCCCCTTGCCTTTGTGAAATAAATTTGTTTCCTCTGAATTTAGCTTCTAGGGAAATTCAAATTTACAAATAATTATCAGGTGGAGGAGCACTAAAAATAGCTTCTAGGGACAACTAATTTTTCTCAAATTTATAGGTGAGGGTCCTTCTAAATAGCTTCAAAAGGCACCAAATTTTCAGATATTATATTATATAGGAGAGTCCCAAAATAAAATTACATTTAGAAGCATCCAATCTTTATAAATTGGCTTGCGGAAGACCATTTCAAATAGCTTTTAATGGCATAAACATTAAAAAAAAAAAACTGGTGAAGGACACCTCCAAAGAATTTCCAAGGACATTTAGATTTCAAACATTTTCCACCCCCCTTTGAATTGAGTAAGTAGAGGGGAGACACTCAATTTTTTTCTTTTTTGTTGGTTGCTCCCACTAAACAAATATAGGTTATGTTAAATTATAAAGTTCATCTTTTAACCTAACCTACATGTATGTGTGTAGTGAGCAGTGTTTATCAGTCAAAAACCCTATGGAAGCATAATTACACTAGAAGAATAGGGATGTTAGAATTTAGAGTATCTTGAGGAAACTTAACTGAATTTGATTAGAGAGAGAATGGAAAATAATTGTAGAACAAACCACTCTAATGATATCAAGCCGAAATTTGAAGCCCGACTTCCACATCACCGGCAAACCAGGAGAGACGAAACCGACTACTTTGTCCGCGCTAACACCAGTGCGTGTCACAAACAAGTGATACTTGACGCTATTCTGTGAAATGTTTGTTGGTAAAACCATCCGATATTATGGGCCAGTTTCCTCTTCTCTTTGTAAACATACCTGCGGCGGAGAGTAATGGCGGATGTAGCTTGTGCGACTATGTTGCATGTTTTACTATCGCAGGGAAGACCATGCATGTTGAAACAGTTGGATAGCTCACAGTACCACTGTTTCAAATTAACATCACTTCAGCAGGTTCAGCGAGCACGCAGAACAAACAATTATTTATCTAGCCGCAGTTAAAGTGGTTGGCCATGAGTCTAGAGGACCCCGGTTAGATCTCAACTAGTTTTTTTTTTAGCACCACGTCTTATTTCCTATTCGGGTTTTGCTATTTACGATAGTGGGTTAATGATGAGAAAGGTTAAATTAATAGGAAGTGTACCTGTATTTATTTGGAGATAGTGAGGAAAACCATTTATGGAAAACCAACCTCATTACACCCGACCAGTATCGAACCATGATCTCTCCATAATCGCCAGTCTAGTCCATCACAAGAGTAAATAGTGCCTTAGACCATGCGTCCACCTAAGCGGTTCTAAGTTGTATTAATGAATATATTTACCATTGAGTAAACGAGTCCGTCTTGCAATCCAACTGGTATGTATCTAGGCTCTAAATGTGTAGTTTTAGGTGTATTGTCTTAGTTTAAGCTAGTTTGTATATTGTGTGCTGATATAATTTGGTTTTATATGGGAGACAAGAGTTGCGGAAAGGGAGAGGGGGGATATTGACACAAAGGAGCAGTTTCATATGCGAAACTGGCCCATTCTAATCGAGTTTAGGCAGGTCTATTGTATTTAGTATAGCGCAGCACTTGAGGAGTACTAGGTCTGACTATCAAACTGGCCCTAAGCAGACATCACTAAGCTTTATAAGATCAGTTTTTGGAATGTTTATTGAAAACTGTCCTTTCTGATACACTATTTTGATAGGTGTGGAATGCATCAAGTAACTTTTGTCAATGTTGAATTTTGAACATTTAATTTATATTATTTATATAATTATAATATAGTTAATGCCATAGTATACATTAATTGTTTCAATTCACACCCTTAGTATCATACGCATTACCAGCTATTAGTTTTGTCAGTTTTTTATTATTATGTTTAACAAAAAGATGAGTAAATACTTAATCTAAGGGTTATGAATAGTGAAGGTGATTTTGGAGGAAGTGCACCCTCAATAGCGTGGAATAGGCCTGGATAAAACACTGAAAAATAACAAGTGGAACACCAGGCCAAAATTCGATTCTCGACTTCCCTTTAGTGAAAATACCATTTATTATGAACTTGGTGCCATAGACTACTTGACCACCAGTTGATCGATCAGCTGTAATTGACTTAGATCATAGGGATACACGAGGAGAGGGCGATTTTAAATATAATGCCCAAGCTTTCGATTGGTGAGAGGATTTAAATGCACAATGTAATCGCATCTTTGGCACCTCAGCCCAGAAACAAGTGTGCTGATAGTTAATCCTTCCAAATTCAAATTATATTATAATATTTTTGTCCACTTAGCCTAAAATTTTTCGAAATAAATTTATTCGATTTTTAACTAATTTATTCTGCCTAGAAAACAACTGTATTATTTGTTTAAGACTTGGCATAAAAATGTTACCCACTTCAGTGGTCACGTGGTCTAAAGCGCTACTTTCACAGTAGATTAGACTTCCGATGACGGGGAGATCGAAGTTATAATCTCGGTCGGGTGTACCGAGGGTTTTTTCCAAATTGAGTTTTCCACTTTCCTTCTCTGCATATATGATTCGCCTGTGTACTAATCGAGCTAATAGTTTTAGGGATGAGAAAGTTTATATTTATAGGAAGTGTACCCATATTTGCGTTGAGGGAAAGTGTATAACCAATTTAGAAAAAAAAACCTCTACGTATACCCGATCCAGATTTGAACCTCAATCTCCCCGTCACCAGCAGTCTGGTCTAATGTAAGAGTAGCGGCTTTGAACACACGGTCACCGAAACGGGTTGGTGAGGCTTTAAGTAGGGAGGGGCCGAGTTTGTCTAAGAGAACATACATGCACCCATGGTTAGGGTGACTTTTGCGTGTGTCCCATTGGGGATACCAATGAGAATGGGGACAGCAGGTGTGTGTGTTCGGTCGGACGGCAGGAGGACTATGGATCGCAATCAAAAAACTTGATTTTTGACCACATTATATTAACATTTTTTAAACATTTTTTTTTCTTGAATGTGGGTTTTGTTGCGAATGATTTGAGTCCAAAAAGTTAATTTGGTCCGAACAGCAAATTTAATCATTCCAGCTGGGGATTTTTAATAGGTGTTAAAGGGGGGAGATGGCGGGAGGTGTAAAAAGTCGTAAAGAGGTGTAACATTTAAAAATATGGGAGGATATAGTTAGAATTTATTTGAATATGTTCTATAAAAAATTATGGCCATCATTTTCTTTATCAGTATGAAAGTTTTTACTTAAATTTCTAATATTACTTATTGTAATGCGTCTCCCTACTCATCCGGACTATCCGCATTAGGTTATACTAAAAAGTTAGGGATGAGTAAGGTAGAATTTAGAATAAATGTACCTGCATTTCGTGTAGAGACATTGGGAAGACCATTTCTGAAAGAAGAAAAAAATCTCTGAGTACTACCAATTGGGATTCGAGCCTTGAACTCCCCGTTTCCAGAAAACCCAACTAAAAATCTCGAAACTTAGTCCGTGTGCACACTGATCGTCGTTTAATTTAAATTATATCTTAAAAATAATTTATGTTTTTAGTTAACTTATATAGTTTAACAAACATATTTTTAAGCCATTATAGAATATAATAAGAGCTTAATATACTAGTTTATTTACATTGCATTTATGTACACACAAACATATGTTTACAACATTATGGAATATATTAAGAGTATATATTATATTATTTACCATTTAATTTCTGTATACTACCACAAAATATTTAAATATAGCTCCATAATCTGAGCTACGGAATATCTGCGTTTGTCAGCGCCTGAGAATTAATTCACTGAAGCTTGAACTAAACAGGCACTCTAGTTGCGAGTATTGTTACATCGTGCGATATGCAGACTATGTTTTTGAATAAAAACCAGCCACGTGCATCAAGCGAAATGTATACAAATAGATATCAAGAACCATGCTTGTGATATACATAATATTAAGCTTTCTAGAGAAGCATAGGCTTTGGGAACACTTTTTTTAAAAAGGTGGCCTGTATTATTTGTATGGAGTTTAAGGTATTTTGTTTGATTATTTATTGTAAGATAATTTATTTTGTTTATTTTCATCACTTCACCAAGATCAAACATTTATGTTTATTAAAGAATTAGTTTCTAGAAAATGACTTTGAAATGTGTGCAAAGCCCACTTTTACTGAGAGATAATATTTTAACTAAGTAAATTAAATACGAGGACACTAGTTATAATGAATGTGCATAATTTAATTATTCGTTAAATAATTGATAGCAGATGTCTATGGGGGGCTTGAATTTCACCCGAAAGACTAGTAACTTAATTAACTCCAACCAAGAAAACTTTTACTTTCAAATTTGTGGGTCTCAACCCCACTCCCCTCTACCTTATTCTGGTAAATGCTGCTAATTTAATCAAACTTTTCCCTCTTCGTTCTGTGCCCTTAGATTATTTAGCGCAAGCTGTAAACAGCCCTAGCGGACATTCAAATGCATGGCACTAAAAAACCAATTGACTTTTTCGTACAAGGTAGTGTCTTGGTAGTTAAATAAAATTGATTCATTTAATATGAAAGATTTGTTTGGTTTTTAAACCAGCACAAAAATTGTTGGAGTCAACAAATTTCAAAACTGAAACTTGTTAATTGATTTTATTAAATAAGAATGTACAAATATTGTAATATATTTGACATCAATGTTTTATCCAAATCTTGAAGTATTGACTGCCCACGTGTTAAATAAAATTAATTTTTAAAGTAAATAGAGTAATTTATTTTTAAGCTGAACTAATTTAATTAGATAAATAATCAAGTAAATGATAGCTGTTCTTTAGCAAATAGTTTATTAGATTTTCAAAATTTATTTGAAAATGGTTATTGATGCTAAATAATAATAAAGTATTTTTCCACAGATTGAATATACCAGAAGATATTTAATACCAACTAACATGTAAGACTCAAGGAGATTTTTTTCTTTTTTGAGAATTTTAACATTTTAAATTAGAACACCTTTCAAAATAAAAATATTTAACATTTTATTAAGTGTTCTGCCGCTTTTATTTTGTCGATCGCCGAGTCTCCCGTTTGGGTTGATACGCTTATACGCTAATTACGCTTATACTCTAATTACGCTAATGTGTTATGGATTAAAAAGGTTGTATTAAGAGAAAGTGCACAAGTATTTGCGTGGCGGGAGAGTGTAAAAACATTTTGGTAAATCAAATCAAATCAGTACATCCGACCAGGATTCGATTCCTGATATTCCCGCCATTGGCAGTCCAGTATATTGCGAGAGTATGATGCCTAGAATATTTGACCACCAAAGCAGGCTTATTCCTCTTAATGCCCGTCCATAATACTAGTATATTTACGCTGGTAGGGTAGGATAAGGACGTTGGAATCTAGAGAATTAATGAGAGCGGGACCCGCTTCGGTGGCCGCGTGGTCTAACGTGCTACTCCCGTGTTGGACTAGACTGCCGAATACAAGGAGATAAAGGTTCGATCTCAGTCGGGTGCACTGAGGGTGGTTTTCCTAAATGGTTTTACACTCTACTTCCACGCAAGTGCGGGTGTATTTATTCTCAATTAAACCTTACAAATCCCTAAGCCATTGGTGTAATTTATATAAAGGAGTATAACTCGAATAGGTGGTAAGACATGGTGTTAAAAAAAATGTGGAAAAATATTTTAAAAAAAAACACCTCATTACATTTGGCCCAGAATTCCAACCTCAATCTTTCAGTCACCGGAAAAACAAACTGCGTATTTGACAACGTGGCCACCGGTACGGGTAACTGACCTATTATTTGATAAGAAATATTACCTACAGATACAGTTTTACAGAAAAACAATTTGGGGGGAATAGAACCAACAAATATCTAAGTAAACCTTTCATATTTATTGTGGAATCAGTGAATTAAATAACATATTTCTGAGCAACTAAAATAAGTTAGTTAATATTTTGGGAGCACAACAAATACATAAAAAAGATCCACGTCAATTTAGTATATCAAAGAAATACTGAAAAAGAAGACAGACAAAAAATTATTAAAAAATTTTTAGCCTCATCTGATAAAACTGCCAAGCAAAAAATTTGCCAAAATTAGTCTTCCAAGTCACTCACAGTCGGCCATGCACTACTCTGAAAGCCTTCTATGTTGGGTTTGTATGGAATATACAAACCATGGCCTTCCAAAATATGTACATCTATTCCCAGGGCAACTTCGGGGTACCAAAAATTCTGTGGGAATCCAAGATTTTCAATTTCTAATCGAATTCAAATTGAATGTTCTATAATGAGGTGAAACTATTATTTGTCAAACAATAAAATTTTATTTCATGCGTCAGTTCGTTACACCTTTCATACTTTTGGGAGGGTATCATGCGCAGTGGACCGGGGTTCAAACATTATGCTCACTGTAGCATTTTAAATACGTCGTGTTGATAGAAAAATTATTTTCCCTTGAACTTTTTTTGAATTCTCCTGAATTTTTGCCGCTAATTTCTGTACATAGTTTGTAACTGCCCTTTAAATGAACTGGACGCACATTCCCTTTAACCTGAAAGATAGCAAACTTAACTTACACATTTCCACTAAGGTGTAGCCTACACGATAAAGCCTATATTGGTGACCTTGCGGTCTAGGGGTAAGGTGTCAGATACAGGGTTCAATCCTCGGTCCCGGCACAGATTTATCTGATTGCCAAACCCTTACTTCACCTCTGACAAGACGTGTATTAATCACAACTTGTGAATGTGTGGAATGCCAGGCCTCCACCGTGGTCCGGATCTCACGTTAAACTGTAGTTCCTCAATTTCATCTCACAATCCCCCTACTATTACACATTAGCGTAAGGGCGTATAACCCGAACGGTTAGTAAGACGTTGTGCTAGTAGTAATAATAATTAATAATAATGCCCATAGTGTATTCTGCCAAGGAAAACCTGCTTGCTACACTTCAAGATCAAGGGAGTGCACATTTCAATATATAGATGATATAATATTATTTAGCTAGTGTTGATTTTTGTAACGTACCCTCGCAGGCTTACGTAGAGACTGCAAGCGTTTTATTTGCGTTTATAATTATATTTGCTTTGCTTGGTAACTACTTTATTACTAATCTCACATCTTAAACTGCTATGTAAACTACAACTCTACAAATAACTATTCACTCAATATGGAGTTAATTTACACATGACGTGAAAAAAAGGTGTACTGATGGCTTAGTGTGAAAATTCTTGTAAATTAAGGTTAATAGCTTATTCACCGCTCCACAAAAATCGTACACTCTCGCCATTTAGGCCTTTTCCAAATTTTCTTGATTCCTATTTTCCCCTAACTATATAAATCTTGTTCTCACAATGCAAGCCTCCACCGGATGAGGTCTGTGAAAAGGCACAAACCAGATGGCATTCTGACTTGCTTAGAGTGTTTTGATATTATAAAACTTAATAAGAAATAATTAGGTAAAACCCGCTTTGGTGGCCGCATGATCTAAGGTGCCACTCCCACAGTAGATTAGACTGCCGATGACAGGGAGATCGATGTTAGAACCTCATTCGGTCGGTTGTAGTGAGGTTTCTTACCAAATGGTTTTCCACTCTACCTCCACGAAAATGTGGATAAATTCTTTGAAATAAAGCCTTCCTAATCCCTAAAACCACTAGTGTAATTATTACATAAGCGTATAACCTGGATGGGTAGTAAGACGTAGTGCTAAAATAAATAAGTAAACTGCATAAATAGAAGAAATGTATAAAATATGTTTGCGTTATTTATTTTTCTCTCTCAAATTGTACTAACTAGTTTATAAGCCTGTCTGCTACGGGCTGATAATGGAAATATTAACCAATCTAACAAAACCTAACGTTGGGAGGTGCAAAAATAATGATTTTCGTGAAACGGTGAATAAGGAAGACACATAAATTACGTCCTCAAAAATAGTTTAAAGTTCTTAAACAATTTATCAGCAAATAAAGTAGAATATGAACAGTTAAAATGACTGTTGGCCAAACTTGCAATACAAGCATTAATGATTCAGAGAAAATTTATTTGTAAATCTGTGAGTTTTTTTAAAAAAGAGTGATGAGTTGATAAACTAGTATAGCGTTGCCGGTTGCATTTTAATCCATAATTAGCAAATACTATTATTAGTATTCCGTCATGATTGACTCACAGATGAGTATGCAGCAACCACAATTCAGCTTCACCTTTCTTCTCCCTCCCCCCTCAAAAGGCGCCACTGAAAAATCACGTTCAAAATTTTTACCAGGGTTCAAAATCAAAGAAAAGGTAAATAAAATGTATCAAATATTGATTACACAAGTAAATTAAATAATACAAGTTTGGATGTTTTATATTAAAAGTCACTTTAACACCCAAAAACATTTTTTGATATACAAAATAATATTTTTCTAACAGAAATCACTCACTATAAAATGTATGTAAATTTATATTGGTTAACATTCTTGATTAAATTCAAATGTTTTAGATATTACCAAAGTGATTGTGTTTAAGAGAAAAATTCCTCCCCTAACTACTTCCATCATCTTGTATTTTGCAGGTATGTGAGGGTAAGGGTTCCTCGGCTGACAGGACGCAACAAAGATAACTGAGGGAAAAAGGGTTTTTTGGCCCTCATGTTTATTATTTACACGTCCCAATCCCATACTAATTCGCTCATTTTTCCTTGCATCTTCAATCATCTTAGCTTTCTTTTAGTTTATTTTCCTTTCATTATTCTAAAGTTTATATTTGCATTTATGTCAACCCAGCTTTAAATCCTAATAATAATCCGAAAAATGTCTTATCATTGTCACATATTTTACTAATATTACACTTTACTTGACATAAAAACACTAACTGAAGGTGAAAGTGAATGCATATTTGTGACACTTATAGAAAAGACTTAGAAATCAGTAATTTTATTTAAGATTTCAGAAGTTTAAGTAAACTTGAATAATAATTCAAGAATTGCAGGGTTTTTTAATTTAAGAACATTCTCCTTTTATGTCTAGAATAAAGTAAAATATTTTATGAAACACAAATAATCTTCATCTTAGCTAAGACGTCTAAATTTATGTTTTCCCTCCTACAGTGATGAAATGACGGCCAGTGATTGTTCTAGGGTTAGGTTTGTTCGTAGATCATGTGATGATTCATAAAGTGCATATTAAGTAATTAAGTCTGCTATAAGCACGATGGAAGTATAAAAATGGTTTAGAATGTAATTGAAGGACTATTTTGGGATTAAATATAGCTTTTTAAAAGGGGAAAGATTATGGGACCCATAGCAATACTTCTTTATATAGTTACATAATCTAATGAAACACCCGTCCTAACGTCACACCATAATAGGTTTCACCCTATCAGGTATATAGGTCGATATAGATATTCAGCCATACGGGTGGGGGTGGGGGCTTGCTAAGGTCAGAGAATAGGGAACATGAGTTTAAAGCTAATGTTTTTGAAGTTTTTATAGCAAAACTTATTTTTTTTCAAACTAAATGAAATATTGCTACAGTATATTATTATTAGCACCGCGTCTTACTAACCGTTCGGGTTATACGCACTTACGCTAATGTGTGATGGTAGGCTGATTGTGAGATGAAATGGAGGACCTACAGTTTAACGTGGAACCCGAACCACGTTGGAGGCCTGGCATACCCCACATTCATAAAATGTCTTGTCAGAGGTGAAGGAAGGGTTTGGTAATCAGATAAATCTGTGCCGAGACCTAGGATTGAACCCCGGACCCCGAGCATAGAAGTCCGACACCTTGCCCCTAGACCAGCAGGTCACCAATTGCTACAGCATAAATATAAAGTTTAATTTTCTTCGTATGGTGATATAAATTGTATTTTTTTCAGCACTATATTTTACTACCTGTTCAGGTTGTAGGTATATGATTTGTACTTACAACGCAGGTGAGGTATAGCTGAGGAAGCTTGAATTTAGATTAAGTGTACCCGCATTTGGGTAGAGGAAGAGTGAACAACCCTTTTGTGGAAAACCATTTTGTAAAAAACCACCCTCAGTACACCCAACTGAGATTTGAACCTCGATCTCCCTGTCATCGGTAGTCTAGTTTAACACGAGAGTTATGCCTTAGACAATGTGACCAGTGAGGTGGATAGTAATTGTTGAATATCTCTCATAAGCACAGCGATAGCTGAGAAGTTTTTTAAATGAAAATAAAAAGTTGTCATTAAATTCCAGGACACCCTTGATAAATATTCAACAACTGTTGAAATCACCACGTGAAGAAAATTAAACTAAGTTAATACTGAAACAATATTTCTTTTATTTTGACAAAAAAAGTTTTGCTATAAAAACTGCAAAAACATTGCTCTTAGGTCACGCTCTCTATCTCCTAACCTTAAGTTGCTGAGAATGTGAAATGTTATGTACATTTTTAATGAAATTAGTTCTCTTTTTTATTCTGTAATCTCTTCTTATAAGTCCTAAGTAATTACATAATACTGTACGTATATAAAACCTTTATTAATGTAATTAAATTTGGTCCTTACCAGCAGGCATTCAGACAAAATCGTTTGTCTCGTCTGCTTTATTGAATACTAGAAGGTCAGGATTCGTGTCCCAGCCGGGTGAACTGATACGGTGTTTCCTAAATGGCTTCCCACTTTTCCTCCGCGTGTACATGCGGGTACAGTTCCTCTAAAATATATCTTCTTCATGCATAACCCACTAATGTAATTATAACCTTCACTGGTGAACTACAACATAACTATAAGTAACGGAATTTTAATAAACAATACTTAAAGCATTATCACATTAAGGTTGGACGTGGACTCAAGAAAAGGTTAGTGTTTTTTACCATTTGGATAGCAAAACTTATAAAGGAACAAATCAAATTTTGTTTCAATACAAATATAAAGTTTAATTTTTTTCAATTGGTGACCTCAACAATTCTTGAATATCTGCTAAGGCTGTTCTGGAATTCAATGACTACTTTTTCTCTTCATTTAAAAAATTTTTCATCAAATGCATCTATGTTCATTACAGATATTCAACAACTGTTGTATAAGCATGTGAAGAAAGTTAAACTTTATGTTTGTACTGAAGCAATATTTTATTTATTTTTGCCAAAAGAATGATTTGGGGGGGG
>CABFOV010001049.1:120237-138176 GCA_902141375.1 Timema poppense
GTCGTTAATCCGGATCGATCGGGACCGGGACCCATCCGGATTACTGAATTGTCCGGATTTTCAAATGTGCTTTCAATAACTGTATACATACGTATACGTGTGGTTTATCTTTTCTGTGAACCTTCTTCAGAATCTAGTTTTGAATCAAAACGTTGCAAACTGTCTTTCTTTGCTTTAATGTCACTAATGGTTTAAGTTCCCACACTATGTATTTTAGCGAGAGATGCACTACTTTCCCTTTTAGACAGTCTTCGTAGAATTTCTAACTTATTCTCTATAGATAAAATTTTCTGTTTCCTTTTATTTGATAATGATGACATGATTAACAAAGTAAAAATATGTACCGTTTTAACTCGCACACTAAAACGTCACAAGGCAACTATACCACTGCTGTAAAGTTTGTAAATGATAGCACAGAACTGAGCCGAGCACGTGACCAAGGAGAGGTGACTGGCTAACTCGTTGAACTCTAAAGGACACCTTCCACTACCTCCCCTACCTGTTCTCACCACCGATTCGGATTTGCGACGCTCCGGATTTTTGACGTCCGGATTTCCGACGCTCTACTGTATATACATATATATATATATGTGTGTGTGTGTATGTGTGTGTGTTTTATCACTACGTTTTATAACTCGTTCGGATTAAACGCTTATATAATAATTACACTAATGATTTTAGGGATTTGGAAGGTTATACTTAGAGAAAGTGTACCCGTATTTACGTGAAGGGAAAGTGGAAAATAACTTTGGGAAATCACCCTCAGTACACTCGACCGGGGTCGAACCCCAATCTCTCCATCTTCAGCAGTCTAGTATATTGCGATAATAGCGCCTTAGACCACGTGGCCACCGAAGTGGATGAAGCAACAACAATAATAATACAAGCTGTGTGAACATATTGCAATTATGATCATTTTCAGTGGCCGCATCGTCTAAGGCGTCACGCTCGCAATATATTAGACCACCGAAGACTTAGAGATGGGGATTTGAGCCTGGTCGGGTGTACTGAGGGTGGTTTATCCTAAATGGTTCTTCACTCTAACTCCACGAAAATTAGGGTATACTTCCATTAAAATATAATCTTCCTAATCCCTAACACACTAGTGTAGTTGGTGCATGGGCGTATAGCCAGATCGGATAGTAAGACGTGGTGCTAAAAAAAATGTATTGGTTCTACAGGCCAGGTTGCATCTCCTCCTGAACTGGGACAAGTTTGTCTACAAAGGGGGCGGGGCGTTTGAATGAAGCAGCGGCGAACTACTGATGCCAAACCAGACAACCTTTCAATGAGAATCAAATCAAAAAAATGTATTCAATAAGTGATGTGTTTAGCCTCCAGATATTTTAGTGAATTAGATTATTCTTCAATTTTGAAACAATGCGTAGAATGACAACAATGCAATGTCATCTTAATTTGTTTATTTAGTTGACGTTAGCAGTGTATAGGTGTGTACGTTTCATTGATCTACCGGGGTCATAACACCCAACGTCTATGATTTGATTACGATGCCTGTGTGGAATTTGACAAATTTATATTTCTAACATACATATTATATTTCAATTGTCCGATACTTTAGTTCAGTCAGTAGTTGTGTTTGTCTACGGAGTAAACGATACCGGGATCGATTCCTTGCACGAGTGATAAAATTATCTTTGGTGAAATGTGGGTTTCCCCTTTTAGAGTGATGAATTACCGGGCGAGGGTTGGATGGTGTACCTGTTCTAAATTGTTGTTGTTTTATAAGTCGTAGGCTAATATAATCAGTCTGTTCAGAAAGTGCACGTTAAATATCTCAAATAAATTAAAAAGAAAATATATTTCAAATTTCAAAGTATCCGACAAATTCTTAACATATTAATAAAATCAAGGCAAATTTGTATTTTTAAGTTAACTTAAAGTCAAGATGAAACTTATCAACATCAATATATTTTCAGTATACAAAATTAGGTGTACGCAACATTTTTTTTAAATTTCTACCTAAACTACTAAACAGTCGAAGGAAGTAGTCAAATGAGGACTTGTCTACCATAAATAGAGTAGAAACAAGTGTTGAATAAAAAACAAACAAAAAAAACACGACAACTAACTCACGTACTCTGGGGTTCCTCTGGATCCATGCTACACCAATTAGGTACGTCCTTCAGTCACCAGGAGGCACCACGTGTCTCCTTGCCCCATTTGACATCACTGTACTACACTTCTATTAGGCCACTGGCATGCACTCGTGACTGTGGAAACTACACTACCAAAGAGGAGATAAAGGTTACGTCGAAAAACCACTCGACATACGCGAACTAAACACACACACACAAAACCGCCGGAAAAAAACCTGTCCTTGCCTAGTAAAAAAAATAACACACACACACAACCACTATTCACAGAAGAGAGGCTGACGACTAAAGGCGCCTCCGTTGACGCGTTGCGTCTTCGTGGCCGCCAACCAGCTCACTGCGGCTGTATCGACCTGCATGACGAAAAGAGGCGGAGCATCGCCTGGTCACGTGATTGTATCTCCCTTCTACTGCTCGCAGTCCAAATCTCTCTCTTTCTCTCGCCGGCCTATTAGACTCATGAGTGACCACGCGCATAGCCCTCGCCCACTTGACTTGTAAGATCGCGATACTGTTTAATCTGACAACAATAAGATCTTCTGTCTCTTAACTATTTTTAGAATGTCGACTGTGTTTTGTAATTCTTTTGAAGGGACGTTTATCTTGCGCCGATCAAATTTATACACCCGCACCGATGGCCATGGTGTCTTAAGTCATAAGATTCACAATATATAAAAACCACATTGAAGAGAGGAGGGGTGATGTTGTTTCAAACATCGAAAGTCATAAGATTCACAATATATAAAAATCACATTGAAGAGAGGAGGGGTGATGTTGTTTCAAACATCGGTCACAATCAATTAATATTATCATACTAAGTCTACATCTTTATTCGATTCTGTTCCACTTATTGGAAAAATAACCAAGAACAATACAACATACTAGCTTCGTTGGCCGCATGGTCTAAGGCGTCACTCTCACAATATACTAGACAGTTGATAAAGGAGAAATCGGGCTTTGATCCCGGTCGAGTGTACAGAGGGTGGTTTTCCTAAATGGTTTTTTACTCTTCCTCCACGCAAATTCGCGTACACTTTCTGTTATAACACATTAGAGTAATTAGTACCTAGGCATATAACACGAACGGGTAGTAAGATGCAGTGCTAAAAAAATATAACAACACATTTTGTAAGTTGAAGTTACATAAACTTTATTTCTGTTGTGAACCTTTTTAAAAATAAATTGGATTGGATGTTCCGAACGCCATGATAAGGTCAAATAAAATTTCCTCTAAAAAAGTTTTCTTTTAGCGCATAAAGTCGGTACACCATAAGCACGTATTAGTATTCTATTTTTGGGGGTGGGAGGGGTAGAAGAGCACTCATTCCCGAATAAAACTCGTGGAAACGTCCATATTTTTACAATTTTTAAGACATTTTTTATAACGTAAAGAAAAGATTGAATTTGAATTTTATACATATTGTAAACTAAACCGTTCTTTAACATATGTCATAAGTTGGTCTCGGATTTTGAGAACCTAAAAATGACCAAAAAATGACATGAAATGGAAAAAAATATTTAAAATTTTCAACAACAAAAATACTAAAAAAAACATGAGCTAAAAGTTGTACTAAATTAAGCATGTGTTTTACAAATGTAAATTAAACATAATGGCTATGAAAAGCATTTAAAAACTAAACTCTTGCATGTTTCTAAATATAGTATAGAGATACAAATATCTCTTTCAGAAGTAATAGCTACCGCTTCCCAATGCAACCCTCTGCATCCTAGTTGCAGTGTATCGCCAGGAATGTGTATTTTACAACCAAACAAGAAAAGAGGATAAACAGTTCATTGCCTACATTATATTTTTATTCAGATAACTGATTATTGAAAATATGTATGCATTTATTAAATATCGACTATTCCAGTATTTAAAAATATATTTATTCAACACGAATACCTTAAGATGATTCAAACATGCTTCATAATACTCAAAAATTCTTAAAAATGAATATAAAAGGACGCAAACTAAGAAAATATGGCCTAAAATTCCAAAATGACAAAAAATAACCGAAAAATAAGCATGTATACAACCAAGGGATTATGAACAGAGTTTATGTACCTACTTATGAGCATTGTTTGTGATGAACCAATAAAAAGATGACATGTCATCAAAATCCGGGCTCTAGTCGTAAGTATCGCAGCATTTGACCAGAAACTTGTTAAATGGGAAAGGGGGGGGGGAGTCCTGGTAAGCTTAAATAATTCCAATGACAGATATTCAAGAACTATTTAAGGGTCCTTTTTATACAGGCGTTTCTTAACGCGTGACAATTGTGATGCCCATCCTGGGCGTTTGTTTTTATACAAGTAACATAAAAAGGGTGAGAGGAAATAAAAAAATAGAGCCCAGGGTTTCCAGTATCTTCTTTTCTACCACTAGTGATGGTTCCGTCAGTTATTTTCCTCATATTGTTGCCATTTCAGGAACAAATGAAGCGGTACACACTAGATGCCCAACCACAAATAAGAATTGCAGTAGTTACTACAGAAATACACTGGTACTGGTACACTACGGTTCTAACACAGGTGGAGTAGAGGTTGGTTGCTCTGAAGTCTCACCAACACGGCGATACCAAAGCTGACGCCTGTATTAAATGTTCCATTAAATATAATGTAACTTAGATCGTCTTGCGCCATTTTTGACGCGGTGATATTTAAGTTTCAACGACACACTTTTCAGATCGCAGCGACGTAAATGACGTGCGACAGAGTATAAAAGCACTCATTGTCTCCTGTTTATTTTGAGAACACGCGTCATCGCGTGGCACGTCACGAAACACCTGGATAAAAAAAAATCTTAAGATATTTAGAAAACTAAACTAAACCTATATACTGAACCAATAAATATTGCTTCAAATTTTGATTTATTTGGGCCAAATAAATATTTTTTCATAAAAATACAAAAAATATGAACCTCAACTCAAGATACTCTCCATCATACCTTAAAATTATGGTATAAAATAATTATTTTACAAACCTTAAGTGAACCTTCTGGATGATTCGTGACATCGCAGGTCACTAAAATAACCTGCTGCAGCCGACACATAATGACTGTATTGACTCAGGAAACCACTTTATTTGCACTTAAAATATATTACAATAGTGAATCTCAAAATATCAAAGTGTAATTCTCATTAGTTTATTTTGTCAGTAAATAAAGGTACCTTGCTGCATCTTGTGCCAGCTTTACAATTAATATATTTATTTTCTGATTTTTTTTTAGATTCTTCCTAACTATAAACATTGATTAAAAAACCTAACGTAAGATGTAGTTTGACACCCCTCCCCCTTTCAACCCCTCGTAAGAAAACGTAAGCAAATACGGAACCTTCTCTCCTCCCTCTTAAATAGCTATAAGTTATTCTGAAGCTGTCACTTTTTGACAGAGGTTCAGGTTGGCTACTCTAGATCTAAATTTTATAAATTCTAAAATTTAAAAATATCATATATGGTACAATATTAATACATAAAAAGCTAACGGCCATCTTTATAGCAGTGAAAAAGCACTATGTTTTTTAACAGTCAAGTAACCCGCGTTGGTGGTGTAGGGGATATAATAGTACGCGAATTATTGAGGTCCGTGTTTTACAGTTTTTATATCAATATAAATAAAATATTGATTCAGTAAATACATAAAATTTAACTTTATCCACACAGCTTATCTCAAAACTTCTTGGATATCTGTCATAGCCTCTTTGGTGATCGAATGGTATAAGGCATCAATCACGTAATAGACTAGACTGCCATTGATCGGGAGATCAGAATTTGAATCTCAATCGGGTGTACTGAGGATGATTTTTCTTATTTTCCCCCCCAATATCCTTAAACTCAAATGCTGATATATCTTACTTTAATCTCAACTTCCCTCATCCCTAACACAATTAGTTAATATGTGTATAGACCGGAGAAGTAGTGAAACGCGGTGATAAATACAAAATCTTTCGTGAGCATCTCTTATTTTGACCAGAACTATTTCTGTTCAGGTTATACACATATATGATAATTACTGTACTGGGGTAGTGATGTGGAAGAAAGCATTTTAGAGGTAGTTTTCCTGCATTTGCGTGGAAGTAGAGTGGGGAAACTTTATAAATAAAAACCCTCAGTAGAACCCACTGGGTTTCGAGCCCCGATCTCCCCGTTATTAGCAGGCCAGTCTGACATGAGATTGACGCCTTAGACCATTTATCCACCGAAGCGGTTCAGGCCTTATTAAAAGTGTTCTGGTCAAAAGACACAGACTATGCTCATACGTACATAAACTCTGTTGATGATCCCCTGGTTGTAAAAATGTATATTTTATGGTTAATTTTTTGTCATTTGGAAACTTAAGTTAGTATTTTCTTAGTATGCGTCATTTTTAAGTCTATTTTAGCCATTTTATAGTTGTTTTAAGGCATTCAGTATATTATTTAAAAAGTATAGATATTTTATAAATGCAGAATATACTGGAATATAAACTTTTCGACACATTGTCAAAATGAGAATATAATGTAGGAAATTAACTTTGTATTCTCTTTGCTTGTTTGGTTGTAAAATACACATTCCTGGTGAGACTCTGCAACTAGGATGGAGAGGGTCGCGTTGGGAGGGGGTAGTTATTACTTCTGAAACAAATATTTGTATCTCTATATTATAGTTAGAAACATGCAAGAGTCTAGTTGTCATTAGTTTTTCATCGCATGTAGAGATTTATTTTCCATTAGTAAAGTACGTCTTTGATATAGTCATGTGCATTCATTACGAGTTGTTGTTGATATTCAAGAACTGTTTGGATTACAATATTCCTACAGTATTTTGGGCCCATAGCTCTGATAGTCCTCGACGCTCTGTATGCTGTCATAAGTCCCACTGCTGTTGTGAAACCACATGTTATTAGTCATTTAGTAAATATTAAACACTTGTTTGGAGCTATTCAAGCAAAAACAGCTGTATCTTTATTTGTACATCCACAACAAGGGTTATTAGTGACATAAAATAAATAATAAGGAAATTAGTTTAGAGGGAGTGCACCCACATTAGCGTAAATAGAGGGTGAAAAATTACTCACATGTGTGGAGGTACATTTTTAGCACCGTGTCTTACTACCTAGTCAGGTTGCATACGCATATGTATTAACATATGTACGTTAATGAGCTCAGGATAAGTAAAGTTTCATTTATAGGAAGTGTACCCACAATTGCGTGGAGAGAAAGTTTAAAACAGTTTAGGGAAAACCACCCTTTACGGACTGTTGTTGCCTTTAATATTATAATTTAATACTTACTACTCTCTTGGTATCAAATAATACTATGCCAATGCATTTAAAAATAACTTTCCTCGGAATTGTATACATACCTAATCACGCCGAAATGCAAAAAACTGCGCATATAGCTAAAAATAAACGTATTTAATCCATCTTCACACATCCCTATCCTCGCATACTCCCTTCACTTCAACAACATCCATACACAGAGTCCAACATATTCTCTTATTATTAACATTTTCACTCATTCATTTACGACATTTAGCCACGTCTTACATGGTTTACCCCTTCCTGTTGATCCACACACTCTTCCATAATATATTAGCGAGTTTCTGAATTTCCTGAAATGTATGAATTATACATATATATGTAGAATGCATATATTTCAGAGATATACATAAAATATTATATTATATAGTCCAATTTTCATAGGCAAGACCTTTTGGAAAATATAAACTTTTTTTCGCTCGGCCAAATTTAATAACATTTTACCATTATACTAGTGTTATTTTATTGATATTGATAATATATATTAAAAGTTTAGCTGCAGATCACATGCCTTGACGAATGAGTGGGCTGAAAGCAGATCAAGTAACTTTTATAACTGACCGGTAAGGCTCGTCCTATGATTGAAAGTAACTAAAATTTAGCGTTCTAGAAATTTATTTGATTTATTGATTAAAAATTACCCACTTCGGTGGCCGCATGATCTAACACGCTACTCAAGCAATAAACTAAACTCTCGATGACGGGGAGATCAAGGCTCGAATCTCGGTTGGGGGTACCAAGGGTGGTTTTACACAAAATTGTTTGCCACTTTCCCTTCACGCAAATGCGGGTACACTTCCTAAAAGTTTAATCTTCCTAACCCCTAAAGCCACTAATGTAATTAGTACATAAGCGCATAACCCGAGCGGTTAGTAAGAAGTGTATAAAAAAAAACTTTCGCTAACTAATTTTAATGATAATTTCATTGAGACCTACTCCTCCAGAAACGCTATCAAGGTGTCAGTCTCGTCTTGTTTGGTTTGCTGGCAACGAAGGTCTCTAATGCTGGCCGCGTGTCACGAGATGTTTTTTTTTCTTCTTAAAAGGCTTTCCAAACGCCCTCCACTAAAATGCGATTAGATTTCCTCTAGATGTTAATTTCCTCAGCCCAACTCATTTAGTGCCAATATTAGGGTAGCCCGGTCGGGTAGTAATCATTGGAGCACAATTTCACGAGTCCCTAAATACAAAAACCATAAAAGTGTGTATAGATATAGATTGATTTTATTACGAAAGGGCATTTGCAGCACCGTTTAGAAAATACAAACATATTTTTTTAGGCCAACATTGATAACATTTTATAATATTATTAGTGTTATTTTATAGCTATTGATATTATCTATTAAAATTGACAGCTGAAGTTCACATGACTTGACGTATGAATACGTGAAAGTAGATCTAGAAACTTTTTGATAGCTGTCAGATACACATACACATTCGTAAGATAATTGCGTTATTGAAAATTATGTGCATGCTAAAAAAAATCGTTTTTTATGTACGTACATACCTTTTCTCATTTTCTTTCTAATGTGAGACACATTATTTGATGTCATATTCCCCGTCTTCTTGGCATAACTGAACCATTCAAAGGAACCGACTCTCACGCCTGTGGTAAAAGGTTCGATGACATCACGGACCTCCGCACACTCTTCAAAGCTCACGTGGTTAGTTCTAAGCTTACGGTGGCGTATCCTGCGTAAATATTGCATCCGAAAGGGAGGAAGAGTGGAGAACAAAACAATACCGATATAAACGTAAACAAGTGTGCACACATTTAAAGAAACAAATCCACCATTCAGTTTATAGAGAGTCTATAATAAGGGCGCTAGTCAAACTCGAATGTTCTACCGAATGTGAGACTCGTTGAGGAGAAGTATTAAAAGCGGAATACCCCGTTGCGTTATCTCATTACTCTACATTTATTATTCAACCCGTAGCTCACACTTTAAGGGTAAAGCATCGTCCGCCCGACAATTCCCGCAACTAAAGGGCGGTGGTCGAGGTAAACATGCGATCATTGCCACCAACAAGTTTTTATCGCAGTGTATCGTCCATTTCCGTACGCACATATAAGCTTCTTTTTTGTTTTGTTTTTACAGGCGTTTGATAGATACGAGGGGGTCAAGGATGCCTAGTGCCACACCTAGTGGGAGCTGTGATTCTCTCTTACTACATATCCGAGATCAGGTCCCGTTTTATAAACGGTCAAGCACGGGCAAGTGCCCAGGGCACCAGATTTTAGGGGGCGCGAGAAGGAGATTTTTTAAATGCAGGATTATAGAATAATTCTTTGATAGTATTTTTGCAATTTTAAGGATTCCTCGAGTGGGAAAATGATTCTAGATACGGGCAGTTATAATAAGAGTGAAAATAACAAATTTATAAAAAAAAGTTAGTTGAAAAAATAAACCCAAATACGGTACGTAAGAAGGAAGCAAAGGAGAGAACTTTGATGTAAAAAGTTGACATAAAGTAACTTACTTTTTCATAAGACACAACAACCTACAAAATACTTTTCCTAACATGGAGACTTAGGGCCAGTTTCATAGTCAAATTTAGTACGCCTCTAGTGCGGCGCTATCCTAAATACAAGATGACACCTACCTCGACTCGAATGGAATGGGCTGTTCTCGCATAGGAAACTGGCCCATTCCATTCTGGTTAGGTAGGTGTCGTCATGAACTTAGAATAGCGCCGCACTTGAGGCGTACTAAACTTGACTATGAAACTGGCCCTTTTCCTCATATATCAGTCACTAACTGTACAGCGGAAAGAGGGCTTTCTTTCCTAAGCAGAGTAAAGAACGTTAAAAGATCAGATATTGCCGACAGTATTAATTGCGCTAGTATTAATGTGCTCCGAGAAGGATATAACGCTATAAAAAAGTTTTCCGAAGTCATCGACCGATTTGCTCAGACCAAAGCAGGAAAATAAATCTTTGAACCGCTTCGGTGGCTGAGTGGTCTAACGCACAACTCTTGCAGTAGGAGAGATTGTCATTGACGGGAAGACTGAGATTTGAATCTCGGTCGGGTGTACTGAAGGGGATTTTTCGAAAGTGGGCTTTTCACTCTCCCGCCACACAAATGCGGGTACATTTCCTCTAAATATAACTTTCCTAATACATACAACTATTAGCGTAATTAGTGCATACGCGTACAACCCGAATGGGTAGTAAGACGCGGTGCTGAAAAAAAAGGTTCTGTGAGTACTTAAGCCTAACTAGGGGGCGTGTAAACAACTCCTATGGTGTATCCTGGTCAAAGTTATGTATCACCAGTGTGGCTAATAGTATACACAACCTTAATGTCATGTGAATCCCGATAATGTATGCCATACAATATATATATATATATAGGCGAGGAAAGAATAATTCAGAGCAACTATACCCGCATTTTTGTGGAGGGAGAGTGGGAAACTATCTGGACCGGGCTGGTGATCCGATGCTATAGTGTGAAAGTGTAGAGTGGGTGAGAAGAGATCCATTTTGGATGCGATTCTTCGGTGCAGAGCAAATTGGATTGTACACATCCCTAAGAGGAACTGTCTTCTACATGACGTCATAAAAGGAAAGAAGATTGAGGGAAAGAAGAGCTTAGGAAGGAGGAGGATTCAAATATTGGATGACTTGAAGGAAAGAACAAAATTCTGAGAGCTCAAGGAAAGGATAGGGTGCATCGGTGGTCTAAGTTCACTGACAAAAGGAATGGACAGGTCACAAGACAAAATACCCAGTAATAATAATATGAGATAATAGCTTGTATGATTTTCATTGCTATCAAATGATTTTGCGAATGCATAAATCCGAAATGTTTTCTAAATAATTTTCAAAAGAATGCTCTAATTTTTGATGATAGCTTAGACGGACAGGAATTAATACTAGTTTCTGTAAAAAAAAAAGTTTATACCTTTGTAATATTTTTATACAGTAACCATAATAATATTCAAAAATAATTCAAGTATATTAATTGCAATTAATAAAAACTAATATTGGTGATGAACTGCTCTAATATTATATTTTTAAGATAAAAATTTATATATTCACGCGTTCTCAAAAAGTTTAGCTAGTCCCAATTTTGATCAAATACACCCTGTGGACAACCCGGCCGGGATTAAAAACCCAACCTTCTCGCCACTGGTAAACCAGTCTAGATGAAACTGACATTTAAGCAAGCTTGCATTATTCTTTAGTTTAAACTCACAAACAACTATATATTACATATAATTGGACAACACCAACAGTCAGCATCTTTTTACAGGGGTGGCTGAACGCCCGGGCGAACTGAGCGGCTGCCCGGGGCGTCAGCTTGAGGGGGCGCCAAACAGAGCATCAACATAACCTAACATAACTTGAGAATGATATCTAACTAATTCCCAAACCTAACGTAACTTGGGCCTAATAGGGGAGATACTAAGCATAACACTCATTTAATATTTGATACTAGCATGCAATTTGACGTGGTGATATAGTTTTTTGGTCAATAAAATTGGATATAGTGTCACTCTTTAAAAGTTAATTTACATCCACCATATTAAAAAAAATGGCACCTTAAAACGATTATTTGCAATTATTTCTTAAACAGTTCATTATATCAAAATTAAAGAGGCGAACATTGTCTATAAAACATTTTCTAATAGTTTTCTTTGTAATCCTAAAAATGTTCATAGTGAAACATTTGTAGTACTGTATGAAAGCCATTTATGGAGATCCACTTCAGATTATTTTCATGTCACACCTAGGTTACGTTAGGTTTGGAGTTGCTAGGTTCGTCATGGAAGTGGGGAAAATATATTTGGACGTTGGGGGAGGGAAGAGGGAGGTGGTGGTAGATTTTACCGTAAGTTTATGACATTATGTTAAGACTTACTATTACACCTTATGAATCAAAAACATTGTTATTTTATACAATATTGATGGAACTTTATTTGTGTGAGGGGGGGGGGAGGGTAAGGAGGGCCAACAACAAAAAAAAGTATTTTCTGCACTTTCTACCCTCCTCTGCCCAGTTAAGGCTAGAAAATTGGATGCTCCTAGAAGCTATATAAAGTGGTCCTCTTTTTGAAAATTTTTGAAAATTATAATCGTCAACAGCTATTTAGAATAATGCTCCCTATGAAATATTTTGGAAATTTGTATACTTCTAGAGGATATCTGGAGTACTCCTCCTTTGGTAGATTTTTTAAAATTGGACGGCTCTGAAAGTGAATTTAAGACGTGCCCACCAGATTTATTTTTATAAATTAGATTCCCTAGAATCTATTTAAAGTGGTGCTCATACAGATTTTTTTAAAAATTTGGAATACCCTAGAAACTCTTTGGAATGATCCTTGACTGTTTTTATCCCCTGCTATACCCATGCTACGTTAGGTTAGGATTGCTAGTTTTGGGGGTTATCTTCATAACATCCCATTATTCCCCGTTATATAAGGGGGGCGCAAAAAAGCAATCCCGCTCGGTTACAAAATTTACCTTGAACCGGTCCTGTCACTTTTGTTACTTGTTTGAATATACTTATTTATACAAAACTTTATTTAAAACAGAATAGCTATATATTTAAATAAAATCTTATTTTGGTGCCACACTATTTTGATATAGAGTTTATAAATGAAAATAAATTGAGTTTTCTTCAAACCCAATTGGCAACAAAAATACAAATGAAAATTTTGACCCAAAAAGTATAACTCAATCGACAACATATGTTATGGATTCATAACTAGACGAGAAATGAGCTTTTTTTATAAACCAATCGACAAAAAATAGTAAAAAGAAAAAAGTAATATTTTGTAAATAATTGGCCTACGTAAAAAATAAAAACGAAGCATTTCGACGTAAAAATTATCTAAATATTATGATTTTTTTTAAACATAAAATTACCTTAATATCATGAAAATAGTTTAAAAAAATACTATTTTAAACTTTTTGATGATACAATTATACGTCAAGGAAATGTGTAACTTATTTAAATAGGGGGTTATTATGATAAATATTACGTGAATAAAATTTATTTTTGGGCCAGTTCGTTTCGATTTGCGACTTGTATAGTGTTTACGTACGTACTGTACTATACTGTATATATCTGCGGACAAATGCACAAGGCAGACTTATTTGATGTTTTCCGACATAAAGATTAAGTTCAATAAAATCAGAATTTCAAAAGTCATGTGAATCCAATATAAAAAATAATAAGGTATCGACACTTGGCAGAATTTGATTATGTCATCGCTTACGTCACCAGAAACACAGCAGTTATATTTTAATTAAAGATAGCTACTCGTACTGTACATTTATTTTTAAAATCAGTAGAGTTATGACGCTAATTGGACATTGTTGAGGATTATAAAGGTTTATTTATTATTTAATTCCCAAAATAGTATCTGATTTTTAGCAAACTAAATTTGTCTTCTATGGAGCTTTGAGTTTGTAACGCGTTAGCCTATGTACTGAGTGACGTCACATTCTCAGCCAAACCAAATATTTTTCTCCATCTGGCGCTGCTACCTTTTATTCTCCTTACTTTGTGTAGATCTCAGTCTTCTATTTCAGAAATAAATAAATAAATAAATGTGATTGTTGGCAGATACATTTGAGCNATAAATAAATAAATAAATGTGATTGTTGGCAGATACATTTGAGCAATTTAGCTCATTTTACTTGCGCACATAAATAAAAACGCAAAGTGAGAACAGAATATACCTTGAGGCATTACAATGATGAAGCTTAGTATAAAGGTGCGATACATTCGCCTTAAATCTTTCTACCACGCTGTCGAATAACGTCTATTGCACGTGGATCATTTCTGATTAAACATTAATGTAGATAAAGAGTTAATAGAAGTTCCTAATACTGAACATTGTCGAAATAATAAAATTATGTTTGTATATAAATTGCACTAAAAAGGTCGTTTTTAAACATTTTATAATGGCTTCACAGATAAGCACTGTGCACAAATCTTCATTCTGTCGTAATAGGAACATACTCTAGTTATTAACAAGACACTTTGTCGCTTTGTCCCCTATCATTACTACGGAAAATTTCGAGTAATCATTCCAAATACTAATGCACTGCACAAATTCTTGGCAGAATAATCATCGTAGGTATTTTCTTTTCCTTTTTACTTCCATACCTCGTGCGTGCGCACACATATAAACAAACACAGATGCGAGCCGGGAGCTAAGTTGGGCCTTCTATGATGAACACTCTTAATATATACACTAAATAAAATATACAGTTTCTATTTGAGTTATTTAATTTTCTTATAACATTACCGATTATGATCGACAAAGGTAATTTAGTCACACTCTTATATTGTTTGAATGTATTTGATATATTTGCGAGTTTAGAATGTAATTTTCTTATGCGAATGACTGAAAATTTCCACGAGATAAATCATTTGCCAACCACTGCCGTACACCATTAGTGTAAAATATGGAGATGGCCCACACACCTAGCACAGAAAAAACAAGCTATTTTCGTTATTGGTAGTTAGATTGTTTTAATTACCCCCTTAAAGACGATTTCCCAAGTCAAAATCAGGGGTGCTTATTGGTCACCTGAGCAAAACGATTGTGTTCTGACAGTCAGTTTCAAATAGTAATCCTACTTTAATTTTGTTTTTAATTATTTCATTCAACTCCAAGGTCAATAAAGGCTCAAGGTGCGAGTGTAGCGAACGTTAGTTAAGGCCCATATTTTTGGGGTTTTAAAATCTAAACTTTTGTTGGCTAGAACAAATCAAATATTGCCCCAGTAGAAACATAGAGTTAAACATTTCTTCACATAGTGATATCAACAGTGTTGTTGAATATCTGTCAAGGGTGTACTGTAATTTAACGACAGCTTTTTCTATTTATTAAAAAAGTTGCTAATCTATTGCTATTATCATGACAGATATTCAACAGCAGTTGATATCAAAATGTGAAGAAAATTAAACTATATTTGTACTAGAGCAATATGTGATTAATTTTTTAACAAGTTTTTATATAATAAACTGCAAAAGTACTGATCTTAACTCGTGTTCTCTACACTACCACCTTAAACGAAACGATTCGTTCCTGTCTTTTGACACCTTAAATGGTGATGGATTAAACCTTGTTTATATAATTGCGGATTGTGAGCCGACAATATTGAACGGTTACCGGAAGGGTGGGAAGCCTTTATTTTCAAACCGAGCGTCGCTAGAAAGAGCAATACCGTGCTACTCCCACCTGACATTGTTGCTCTTATTCAACCTAATGCAGCAGACCAGTAAGGTGTGGTCGATGTGCTACACACCCTTGGGGGATGGAGGAAGGAGAGGAAATTATCAAGATTTTACATAGTGTCAACTCGTAACGGAACTAGACAAACAGCACCAATAACCTTCACTTTTTGATAGCACCACGTCTTACTACCCGTTAGGGCTCTACGCCTATGTAATAACTATGCTAATGGTTTTAGGGACCAGAGAAGTTATATTTTCGGAAGTGTACCCGCATTTGCGTGAATCTCAGCTAGCGCGTTAAGCCCTATCTACATACTCCGTATAGGTCCGTAGTACTTCGCAAGAGATCGACTCCACACTAACAGATTGTACTGTTTACAAAGTCCTTAGCCTTAATTCCTTAGTCTTTATCACGCCGTAGAAGTTGAATCAACTTTAACTCTCTACGGAATACCAATCACAGCAAAGTAAGCTTGCGTGCGCATCGAAATGAATGCACCAATGACGTCATGGAAATTACACAAAGTAACTCATGTTTTGAATATATTATTTATGACTGCACTTAAACTACTTTTCAAACGTAGCATATACTCGATGTTTTATCAAAATATGTTGTGTAGTCACGTTTGTTAATAATTGTTCAGGTGTGACATCGTCTGCCTCACAGGTGACGTCTGCTTGCGCGTTGTTTCCAACTTTATCATTGGTTGGCAGGCTCACGTGATTACGGATACAGACTGTTTAGACGCGATTTCCATAGAGATTATTTTTGGTCTCATTTGGTGCAGGAGCTCTGCTTAAATATGAGTAGGCTAGAAGTAATAGGTATAGTGAAGATAACCGTGACACCACCTTGATTTGGAAAACCATTTAGGGGAAAAAACACTCAATTCACCCTCCAGGGATTCGAACCCTGAACTTCCTGTCATCGGCAGACTGGTCTATTGGGAGAGTGACTCCTTAGACCATGTGACCACAAAAGCAGGTAATACATTCGTTGGTGATCAGAAAACAAAATACGTTTTCAGCAGGAAGCAGCTAAAACAGTATAATCTTAACATAAAAAGCCCTTTATGAATTAGAACTTTTTTTCCGAACAAAATTGATAACCCTTTACTACTATAATTTTAGTGTTATTTTATAGGTATTGATAATATCTGTCAAATGTGACGGTTTTAAATCACATTACTTGAAGTATGATTACGTGAAACTAGTTTTAATAGCTCTTATAGTGGTCAAATAAAATAATTAAAAAGTTAATATTATTGTAATTTAAGCTATGTAGTAGGTTGTGATATTATTTATTATACATTAATTTTGTAGATATTTTGAATATGTGTTTTAGTAATTCTAACAAGTGAATCAGTTTATCGGAGCTATAATGATCATAATCTATATTTTTATTAATATTCATTTATCTATTATTAATATTACTTTGTATTTTTGCTACTGGCATACTAATTTATTTTATCTTCATCCCAACTCTGTTATTCAAATGAAAATGGAGGTCTTAAAAATAAAGCACAAGGGAGTCATAGAGCACTAAACAACACAAGAAATAAAACATCGATACGAAATGGAATGGTTCGCTTTATGTTAGGGTTTCCAGTAACCTCTCCGGCATATATCCTCCAAGGTCCCATAATATAGATAATTGTCACCTGTAGACCGTTACATACACGCTATCTCAATTTCACTGCGGCATCACTTTAGTATTGAATAAAAACACTGTTTTTTTAATGCACAAATAAACTTATCATGCAATAGTTTGCACCGGTGGGTATGCGGACTAAGTGTCGGGTTCAACTAATTTTGTTTTTCGGCGACGAGAAAGTCGGGGGTTCGAAAACCAGCCAAGTGAAGTGAGCATGCTTTTTTACAAAATGGTTCCCAAATCTTCTTCCATGCAGTTGCACGTAGATTACCTCTAAAATGCTTCCTTCCTCATACCTACAAACTATCCCATAAGAGTAATCAACCTTTAACCTGATTCGATGACCACATGGCCTAATGCGCTACTCTCGCAATAGACTAGACTGCCGATGACGGGGAGATCGAGGTTCGAATCTTGATCGGGTGTACTGAAGGTGGTTTTACCTAAATGATTGTCCACTCTTGCTCCATGAAAATGCAGGTACACTTCCTATAAAATAACCTTCCTAAAACTGTAACGTGTTTGATACTTTCTAACTATTACAAGCCCTTTAAAAGTTTACATCTATTACTACCAGATATAATAAGTTCTAATCATGTGTGGCAGATATCGACTCACTGCGACATCACAAGCGGGAGACGCCCAATTCTCATCCATCAAAAATTGCCCCA
>CABFOV010001050.1:0-12466 GCA_902141375.1 Timema poppense
CAGAATAAGAATAACCTTTGGGTAAATGGGTGAAATGCGGGTTGCGGGTAGCCCCTTCAATTGTAAAGCTCCTTCTTAAGGAAGTTTTTCGTAATAGTTTTCCCCTTTCTACTTGCAAATGCCGATAAACGTACACTAAATTCTCGCTTTATCGTCCTAAATAACGAATCCAAATAGTGTTTAGCGTGAACGGGTAGTAAGTTGTTGTCTAAAAACAACACCCCATTATAACGTTAATTTTAATACCAATTGTAGAATGTCAATCAGACAGATTGGACAGCTACAAGTAAAAATCAATATTTTTATAATTTATGCAAGAAAGAAACTAAATTAACATATTTATTTGAATCTACCTTGAAGTTCATTTTCTCTGACTAGATGCAGTCTAATAAAATTACGCATTTCCCTACATTCAAACACGTGGTTGGTCAAAAATATTGTCTTTTGATAAATACTGTTGCAGTTTTCAAAGAAGAGGATTAATATTATCATAGTTATGAATAAAATACGTTAACGCAGACCCTTTGCCATTGGATGATGTCGGATAAATTTACTTACACTTGCCATGCTGTCCACCAGGAAAAATAGTAAAGTACATCTATATCACAAATTCTCATAAAAATAATAACGGATCCTAAATCATATAATCATACCAGAGATATATTAAATAGAAATTGCTTTCATATCCATTTACCCTGTTGAGATATTATTGAATTGAATTGCCACATGGTAGAAGAAAATTATTCAAAGATGGCAGCCACACGTGCTTACATTGTAACAACTGACTAAGGAAAGGAGTTCATATCGAGTTCGACCTACTGACCCACTCCACGTCAAGAGACTCTAGCAGTGAGCCAAGGAAGCTTGTTCCTCCCTTTCCCCGCAAGTTGATTTCTCTTGTTATTTCATTTTTCTGCCCGCCTTCATCCATATTTCTCCTTTCTATGTTCCTGTGTTTATCACCTTCTCTGCTTCGCTCCATTCGTATCATATTTAGCACTATATAAAGACCCCTAGCCAGGTTCCCATTACAGCCTATTTTACTGCAACCCAGCATTGAAGAAATAACTTCTGCGCCGCATCAAAGAACATGACGACCATGAAGCTTGGGCCGTCTGATACGCCGCCGCCATGGACAGGATGACGGACCTTTCGATAAAAAACCATCAAACTGGAGATGTTGGATCCACTGCAGCCATGGATAGGACCACGGACTTCAATTAATTAATTATTTCAAAGTAATCAACGTGTCCTTATGACTCAGAATCTAAATTTTGTAGTAAAGGATAGGCCATGTTTGTTTGTACCCTCTTAGTTTTTCTGTTTATTGTCGGAGACGATTTTCATTTGTGTTGATAGTTTGTCAAATTGACAATGGATCAACGGCAAGTCTTGTTGACTTCCTAACTTAAAGGTTTATGTTGTTTATATATTGTGTCCTGCAGAATGAGGGACAAGTCTAATAATAGCTAGTTTCATGTATGTTACATCAGTCCTAGAGACTATGTTGGTCTGTATATTTACTATACAGTGTTTACGTTACGAGCCTTGGGCTTGGAATACAGTAATGTCTTAGTTACAGACTTGCTAAACTTCCATAAGTTTCATTAGTCTAATTTGACTCAATGTTTCGAATGACGCCTTAAACGTCATGTACACCTGTTTACTTTTGGATGGCTACAACCAGGTTGTCTGTATTGGATTACATACCTCAGTTGAATTGGTGGAATTATTTATCTTGTGTTGGTTAAGAAGTCACGATTCTCGTACGGTATTAACTTCGGTAAGCAAACCGGGGAACTGCCATAGAGTCATAGTGGGGTTCGTGCAAATAATACCCTTTTTCTTTGCCAGGATTTTGGGCTCCTATTGTGTTAGTGTTATTCTTAGTTTGTTTTCAACTAGGTTTTTGTGTACTATAGAATGCGTTGGTAGTACCATAAGGGATAGAGACCAGCCATAGTACTATTTTGTTGACACCTGCTTATTAGCCATCAACCACCATAATCAAGAAACTTTTCTATTGTTTATAATTATACTTAATGTTTTAAAGAGTTAAATCTACAGCCCAGCCTGGCTTAACTGATTTAAAGTTATATATGTAATTATATCTTGTTCTATATTTTGTTATTAACTACTATTTTTCTTCTTCGGAACAATTCATCCAGTAGACCGGCTCCTACACAGCCCTAGTAGCTACAGTAGAATATTCAAATTCACAAAGTCCTATTATCTGCATCAAACTTCAAAGTATAACCTGTAATATCATTGTAAAACCTCAATTTTGTTATTTCTGTTTTATAGTAATAAATCTATATGTTGTTAACCAATTATTTTGATATAAAAATATAACCAGTAAAGGTAAATCCTTTCACAATTAATGACCTGCCTCGGTGGTGTAGTTAGCTAACGTGCTGGTTTCGTGTTGAGCTTGACTGCCGAGGACGGGAAGATTGAGGGTCGAATCTCGATCGGGTCAACTGGGGGTGGTTTCTCATAAATGGTTTTCCACTGTTCCTTCACGTAAATGTGGGTTCACTTTCTTTATATTCAACCTTCCCAATTACTAACCCATCAGCGTAATAATTAGTACTTAAGCGATAAACCGAACGGGTATTAAGACGTGGTACTAAGTATTATTATTAGTAACGATTGTAATGCATCAGATAAATAAATAATGCTGGCGTTATTGGTGGATACTATATTATCATTACGAAGCATTATTTTTCACAACGTCATCTTATTTGGGCGGGCTATTGGTATATAATTTGAGGAATGTTGGATTTTAAAGAAATCTTCACACAGTTGCTTGGAGGTAGAGTGGTAAATATGTTTAAAAAAACCGACCTCATTACACCTGACCGAGATGTGAACAACTACCCCTCCATAACAGGCAGGCTTGACTAGAGGAGCCATCACATGTATTATATGTGTACAATGATACAGGTATTATAAGTAGTCGAACTTAAACCATAAAAAATACATTATCTATATCCAAAAAGAAACTGTGGCAACTTTTGTAGGAAAAATTTATTTTGACTTTTACCAAATTTGGCATATTCTATATCCAGTAATTTATATAATAATAATATTTAGCACCGCGTCTTACTACCCGTTCGGGGTATACGCTTTAAGTACTAATTACTCTAATAGATTAGGAATTGGGATGGTTGAATTAGAGGAAGTGAACGCGTATTTGCATGGAAGGAGAGTGGAAAACCATTTCGGAAAAACCACCCCCAGTTCACCCGACCGAGATTCGAACCTCTATCTCCCCGTCCTCAGCAGTCGAGCTCAACACGACACGCGCGTCAGCCAACTACGCCACCGAGGCGGGTTAATTTATATAAAATATATAAAATAACTAGATTACGCATATATTATTTCTAGAATTTAATTATCTAAACTACATAAAATAACTGAGTGGAGACTTTTAGTATAATAATTTTAAATGATTATACTATAGAATATAATTTATATATAATGTGTCTATATACTGAAACACCTAATACCTATTAAATTACTTTAATTTATCGTTACTTGTTTTTGTTGGTTATTGTATAAACAGTTCTGAAGTAGACTTGCCATTTAGAATAAATATTTAGAAAGTAATATATTTTAACATAAAATTTTTATGATCACTTAACTAGCATGAAATGCTAAGCATGTCGTTTATAGTTTTGGTAAATCTATAAAGCGTAAGAAGATTCAGGGAAATTAAGAAACTCTCTAAAGAGGTAATATCTAGTGTAATAGTTTTCAAATGTTTTCATTACATACAAGTATTTTGAAATATTAAGCGCTGAAATGAGACAATTTCTCGTTGAAATGAAGCTAAAAGACTCAACACAAAACAAAGTAATGTAGAAATACCATGAGAAAAAGAGTAACAATATACTTTTCGATGTTCTTTTTTACTCTACACATTTTTATCCATCACTTTTGTTTTCTTCTGCTGCCAATGATCTCACTTTGTCACCGAGTTTCAGTCCCATAACACAAGAAACATGAGGGTAGAAAAAATGAATGTATAAAAAGAGAGAAGTAAATGCACATCTACGTGTCTTTATACACGGATAGACTTGTGGATCTATTTCTGTTCAATTCAATATTTTTCTGCCATTCCCCCTACTCCATTCCTTTTCCCCCTAGTTTCATCCCTTATATATCCTACGACCGATTCCATGAAACTCCCAACCACCCTTTTCCGGTACTCGGTAGTCGAAATGATGGATGGTATTTCCATTCGTATTGAAGAGAGAAAGAAACTCAGAGAAGGCTGTGACAGTAGAGCATCGGTTATTTATTAGTTATCGTTCCCACAATACTTGTCACCCTGGCGGAGAAGTGGAGAAACACTGACGGGATGGTTCAGAAAGAATAGAAAAGGAGAGACAAAGTTTTTTTTTTTAACGGTGGGGAAAAAAGCCCGAAGCTTCGGTAGCCATGTATACCTATTGTTTCATGACAGATAACAATATTATTGAAAAATGTTTCTTGTTAATCTTTGTTATGTATAATGGTCAGTCTGATGAAGAGTATATGTATGAAATGTATGTGTGCGTATGTGGTCGGTTGGGTTTGTTTGTGTGTGCTTAGTCAGGGGTCAGTAGATTGATCTAGGTATATTGGATTAAGGTAATTGCTAGATTGTTAAATGGGGGAGGTGTGAAGAGAAAAAAAAACACATGGTTCGTAGATTTAATGAAAGTAGGCTATTATAGAACCTCGTGGTAGTAGTGTATTCCAAGTACGTGTGAGAAGTAATGGTTCTGTGTTGGGAGTTATTTCACATATGGAAACATCTCCACGTGTGCTACTTCAATTAGTTTAATGTAAATAAACATTTTTACAGAGATATATAGAAATTAACCAGATTTTTGTATTGATTAAATCGTTTGTTAACACTCGTAGCTGTATAAAGCCTTTAATTTACATTTTAGTTTACATTATTGTTAAATCAAAATTAATGTTTTATACTGTATAGCTGCTAATATCTAATACCATGGTTATATCCTGGCAACGTTGACAGTTTTAAGAGAAGCCTGTGTATTATATAATCTTAATATATAAATACGAGGTCTATGAATCACTCACTGACTGACTGATGAATTCATCAACGTATCTCTTGAAACCCTGGATTTCGAATCTTGAAATTGTGTATGGAGGTTCCTTTTAGATCATATTGATACGTTAAGAAAGGGGTTTTATGAAATTAAACCCCCAAAGGGATGAAACAAGTAATGTAAAATTGTGGTAGTCAAGAAATTTAGATAGAGCTGGAAAGCTGAAACCTGGGAAAAGGGAGTTCCCGATAAAATAGGAAAAAATCTATAAATATAAAATTTAAAAATGGGGCTCTGAGAAAAAGGGGAGTGGCATGCAATTATAAAAATACTTTTTAGATTAGGTGGAAGATTAAAATCTAAGAGACAGGTAGATAGACAACTTAATATTACCAAATAAATATTGAATTATGAATTTTCGAATAGCTTTTCGTAGAAAGATGTTGAGGGTTTCAAAATTTCCAATACTAATAGAAATAACAGCTTATCAATGCGAAAGAAAATTTAAATTCTCAAGGCACTTAAAGGAACCATTCAAAATATGCATAAATGTCTGATAATTTTAAATTATTATATGTGACCTCAAGAAATATGTAAGGACTTATACGTAGAAAACTATTTTTTAGGTGTATTAGAAGATTCTAATTTGGCTAGCTGTTAATAAAGCCCCTCTAAAATCCAAAATAAATTAAAAAATTAAAAATGCATGATTGTGAATCGATCAAATAGGGTAGAAGGGGGGGGGGGCGGAAGAGTTTGGGTCTCAAAATTTCCTAGACAAATATAAAGAAATACTTATAATCATGGAAGATAACCTAAATTTTAGAAGGAAGTTAAAGGAACCACTTCAAGTAATTTCCAATTTCAATTTCCTTTATTATAGTGCCAGCCAACAGTCATGAGACTTGTGACAAGCCAGCACTGAAAAGTACACAATTACCATAAAAGCACGTTTAATAACAAAATTAAATAATCGATAGTACCTAAATAATGATACATTCTGATGGATAGTTACAAATAAAATAGGACATACTAATGATAAATAATAACTATAATTATAATAACAATAATATTAATAATATAATAGTTTTTTAAAATAATGTCCATGTCTATTTGGTAAGGAGTAATAAATTATAGGTTATATCTTTTTGGTTATTATTTTTTATTCCTTTCATCTTAATAAAAAACCAAAGATGATGTAAAATAAGGAGAAGGTAATAAAAAATATAACCAAGAAACAAAATAATAACAATAATAATAATAAAAAAATGAATTTTTAAATGGACTATAAAAATAGGGTTAGGGGGCTTAAAGTACGAAAAATAAATTCTTTAGTTATGGTAGAATATTTGAATTGGGGGAGCAGGTAGATAGACACCTCCAGATAACAAAATACATCCTAAAATTTGAAATGTATAAATGAAAGATGATAAAATAGTGGAGGAGTGTGCTTACAATATTCAAAGTTTATATAAATAGCTATTTCTTTGAGAGATGGCTTAGAGGAAGTCCTCAAGAAGGAAGGGATGCCAAAAATTTGGCAGCTGAGAAAGGCGGGAGCAATGACCGACAGTTTTAACTGAAGAAGGATGCTGGTCCCGCTGACAGGTGCTAACCTAACTGGAGGATGATGGATAAGCTATTTATTTGGGTTTCAAAAACTGACACTAGGCAAGAAGCTATAGCATCACTCAAAATAAACATATAAGGTCCACCCCAAATGCTATAAATATCTTAAAGTTCTTAAATTTCAAAATAAATTATCAAAAAATTAAAAGTAGGTCATCTCAAAATTTCCAAAATTAAAAAGGACAAATGGTAAAGCACAATAGCACAAACTTTTCTTTATAGTGTATTATAGTTTCGAAGAAAGTATTTATAATATAGGTTCTCACTCAATTACCCCTAGGAAAGTTTTCCTCATAAAAACAAACATATTATCTGGTCAATCACAATAAACTTTTTTATGTAAAATTTGCAAAGCAAATATTTCACAAATTTTTAATTAAATTTCAAATTTTCAAAAGTAGTTTATTTCTAAACAATCATAAAATTATTTGTAGTTTGTAGAAATAAAAATTGGCTTTTAATTATCATGAAACTATTCCCAGATACTCATTTTGAGCTCAATTTTCAAGGCCAAATCCGAAAAATTTCAAATTTCCTTAGTTGGCCCTAGTGAAATATAAAATATATTTATCTGAATTTATGAGTCAGTGCGAAGGATGTACTGAGCTTCACTTCTAGTTTTAACTTTCTAAATTCAGCGTACAATACATATTATTTTATTATTTACAATCATACCATAGCAAACAAGCAATAAATATGAGGACATTTGTTGGTAAAATATTTCCCCTACCTGAGTTGTAGTATTTTAAGTGACTTTGAAAGTGATCTTGGCCGATTTGTTTCCAACAAGAGAAATTGCACAAGTTTGGTGGACCGTTTTTTTAGACCATGGCAATGGTGCAAGAAACCCTTGTGGCAACCATTAGAGTAAAACTCGCGATCAGACGATATTACATATAGTACATGTATTTAGTTCTCTTAATCTTTATATCATCCAGATCGAGCTTATTCTCGCATTCAAAGGGTCTGGGGATGAGCTTGTCACTCTAACTCGAGATGTATTGTTATTTTCAGCACCACGTCTTACTACCTGTTCAGGTTATACGTCTATGTACTAATTACACGAATGGGTTATGGATGAGGACTTCTTAATTTAGAGGACGTGCACTCGCGTTTGGGTGGAGGGAGAGTGGAAAACAATTTAGGAATGACCACCCAACTGGGATTGAACCTCAATCTCCCCATACTTGGTAGTCCAGTCCAACACAAGATTAGCGCGTTAGATCACGTGGAAACTGAATCGGGTGATCCTAGTGTAAATATTTATTCTTTAAAAATGTTAAACAGAATCAAAGTATAGAAAAAATTAAACCTATTTATTAATTGGTGATCTTTCATTAAAATTGTAACCATTTGAATAGTTGGTAGGGAACGTTAAACCACCTGGTGCCCAAGCACCTTATTTATAAATCTATGAACATATTTAACTACAACTATGAGCTATCTATAAATTGGCGCTTGTGAATACAAAGAGATCAGGTCGTAGAAAAACCTTGTCAGGATATTAACCAAGGGTGCCGGAAAAAGAAAAGTACTAAAAAAAACAACTAAAAAATACGATATTAAAGTTGATCTATCAGCATTACAATTACATAGCTAAATATTGAAGGAAAAAATAACGCTTATCTGGGATCGACAAATAATGGAAATTATCAAATTATGCTACCATATTTCAGTGAACCACATGGCCTTTGAAAAGCCATGGTACTCATTTATTTAATACGTAACATAGTATAGTATTTTATTTACGCTCTTTGGTAATCCCTTGTGCTCTTTAATACAAAATGTTCTTTAAAACCGTATTTTTCTTCGTTTAACTTATCTTATGAGCGTGCTTAGGTGAATATATCCTTCTTTCGTGTACTCAGTTTGTGGGTAAATAAAATTTGGTTCAAAGATGCAATTGATTTAAATTTATTAATTTCCATAATTTGGTTGGCATTGCCACAGCTAAGGTTTGAACTGAGCAAATTTTCTATCATTTCCATCTGTGTAGGCATTGTGGCTCATCTGTAAGATCAGTCTTTGTTTACATAACCATGGGAAACCATGATTTGTATTTAATTGTATATTGGTGGATAAAATATTTCTCCTCGGTTAAAAATAATAGCAGCTCTATTGCTACGAGTGAGTGGTTTGGTGTAATAAATAGATAGCGAGTTGGGAGAGAGGTAGTTTTAAAGTTTTCATCGTGGCATGAAGGAGTGAAAAATACAATTCGATTCAAATTAAACACTGAAAGCTAAAGACCATTGTAGATTTGGTGGACTTTGACAAGTAAACTTTTGGCTAAAATGTCGATTGAGGGCTCAATAAATATAACTTTTCCCGATGAAAAGCTTAGAATATATTTTAGTGCAATAATATGTAGTTATCGCCACAACGATCCACTATTTATTATTCCATTTTATATTTATTTTGTGACTAGAATATTGAATTGTATCAAATAATATGTTCTATTCCTAAACCATTTTTAGTTCTTTTAGTGTAAGACATTGGTGTAGAGATGTAAATTCAACTTAAATAATTACCCATATGCTCGTTGTCCAAATATCATCCAAAAACCATGAAAGCCCTCCACCATTGTATGTATAATTGAGTAGTGGTGCTAATCATAGCATCAATTCCTGTGGAGAAAACTATATTCTGATATCAATGATTCGTTACATTTCCCTTTCTCTTAGCCTAAAAGGATGTGGACTTTAAGTAGCTTTGAGCTTTTACTAGCGGGTTTCCCTGAGACTACTGAACTCATTAGTATAATCCAAGTCTTTGAAACTGGTGTCCATACAGACTATATTAATTTAATCAAACTAATAATAATGGAATTCTTACTTATTTTATGGAACTAGGAACTCAAAATATCACTGCCGCATTTACAAGAGGAAGCAACCTATTCCTATCTTGAGCTAGTTCTATCCAGTCCACCTCATTACACCATAACTCGTTCAGATCCATTATAATGTTATCTTCCTATCTGTGTCTTCCCAATGATCTGTTCCTAATGGGTTTGACAGTAAGTACCCTGAACAAGGTTCTACAATCTTCCATTCTGCATGTTCTGCCTACCTCGATCTTCAAGACTTGATTATCTTAACAATGTATTGTGATGAGTGCATGGTATATAACTTATCATTATGTATAATTCTTCACTTCCCAGAGGACACATCCCTTTATGAACTGAATACCTTCCTAAGGACCAAGTTGTACAATTAGGATGGTAAAATTTAGAGTTAATGTACCATCATAATTATGCGTGATGTGATAGTTGGAAACTATTAATAAAAGGCCAACCCTTAATATATCAAACCGAGATACACACCCCGATCTTCTATCTCTTGATATCCAGTCTAATGGGAGAGTTGCACACTATAAACCAAACATGTTGAAGGGTTAGGTTACTAGAGTTTCAACACACAGCATTATTTATTATTGGTAAGCCTAGCTTCTTTCAATTTCAATACATATACAATATCCACACACAAACAAGAAAAAAAATACAGATATTACTTTTAGGAATATAATTTTTTAGGTTGCTTGGTCAGAACTAACTTTTGTTTTCAAATATTAACTATTTATTTCACATTTAGTTATATTAGTTTTTCCTTAAATGACTTTTATTATTTTGTTTTATTTACTATTCTGTTTCATATATTATCTTTTGTAACGCGTATGAATCTTGGATATCCACATTCTTAAGTGTTAGAAAGGATGAATATATAATTTGGAGAAAATTTACACTTATTGCTTGGAGGGAGGGATGGAATAAATTTGGGTGGTATATCCTAGTTAGGCGTAAGCCCTAATTTCCCTGTTACCAGCCTACCTTATTAGTGGTTATGGATTAATTTGTACTCATGCTTATCAGTACTAGTTTTAGCACTGTGCAGAGTAAATAGGAGTATAACACTCAATAAGTGCAGTTAAATCCACTAATAACGGGGCTATTATTTCAAATAAAGCTCATTAATTTTTGTTAACATTGACTCGTTATGTAAGATTGGACGAGAGTAATTTTACTGCAAACAACTCTCTCGTACTAGTGGGCGGGAGGTATCATTCTCTTCTCTATTGTTTGATACTTACGATTAATTTGTAGCTCAAATCTTATATGGGGTACGGAAATGTATTTTACTGAATGGTTTCTCACTTGTTCTATAGGTATAGGTGGTCCCCTTTGATCTAATTGTATATATATTTCATATTTTATACACGATTATTGTAAATGTATTTAGACAGCCATATTGGGTGGTATGTGCACACGCCATACTAGTGACTACTTCTTGGCAAATAATTTTATTAATGACACGCTTTGGTTGTTGAAAGCTTAAGGCGTCACTCTCGCAATAGACTGGACCACCGATTACGCGAAGAACCGAGCTCAAATCCAAGTCGGGTTTACTGAGGCTAGTGTTTCCTAAATGGTTTTACACTCACCCTCAACGCAAATGCGGTTACATTTTATATAGATTAAAACCTCTCCATCCTTAACACATTTGCGTAATTAGTACATATCCGAACGGGTAGTAAGACGTGGTGATATAAACAATAAAATAATAATGTCGATGTTATGAGATGTGTAAGTAGGCAGGCCTGCATTTGAATTAACAGCAGCAATAGTCTTAAGGCAACAGGGAAAACCACAGCAAAGAAAAAATCTAGCTAATCCAGTCGGAAAAATCCCAAGCCTCCAAGCTCAGTGGCAGTAAAATAAGTTATTACATTAATCTAGTATTTTGAGTTTCCACTCGTTTATCAAAATCAACAATTGTCTACCCAATAAATTTAATGGTAACGAAACGATTAAGTTCCATTTTGATTAAACGCTGATGGATTTGGTTGATCCACCCTGATATGAAACCCCTGTTATAGACTGCGAGAATGTTAGTAGTGTGAAGTGACTGACACCTTTCAATCAATTTACATCTCATCCCTCATATCAGTAATGAATGTCAAGTTCTACTACGATCGATCAATTAGCCAATCAAATGAATCATTCGCTACATTTCCTACTGATTGAAATACCATGTTTGGATTACTACATAACAACAGATGTTTGCATTTTGTAAAAAGGCTTCTTGCTACAGTTCTTTATATTAGTACACCAATTAACTTTATTTACTATGTAATTTTATTAAATTTTAAGAACTAATTTCTCAATCAACAAAGGGACCACTAAACTACAGTAAATATAGCTAGAGTTATCTTATTCGTTTGTTTTGTAAAGCTTCATAGTTCAATGTGCAAATGTGTTTTAAAGAGAGAATATGAATATGCTCTATTTAAAAAAAATAGTTTGGATGTAGTATTTTCAAGCTTATTAAATACATACATCCTTGGAATAGTTATTAATTTATAAGAGAAGTTTGAAATGTTATTTCAATATAAGGCACGTATATTAATAAACCAAAGTCGATAGAGTTAAATAAATTTTTGCCCTAGTTTGAGCGATTGATAACAGCAGCATGATGTAGTAAACAAAATTGGAGTGGTGGAAGGCTATCCAACCTCGGTCTTCATATAACTGAAAATTTGTATGGATTTATTTTATATATATACTATTTAATAGAGAGGACAAATTACAGGATATTTCTATTACTAAATTTTTATATAAACAACACTGTATTTATCACAGAACAACTTACCGTATACATAAAAGTATTATACAGTGCTTAAGATCCAGTAAGAAAAGTGCTCTTTTAACATGCGCCCCAAGGTAAAAGAAATACTTTTATAACCGATTTATTCTTGACTAAGCTCATGTTATAAGG
>CABFOV010001050.1:12510-40303 GCA_902141375.1 Timema poppense
GGTTTGCAGGGGTTGTTACTTTTGCAGTGGCTTAGTCGGGTATAGCCAATCAATTTTTAAAGGGGGCACTACAGCAAATGCTACATTTGAGTTTAGTTGGTAATTTTTCAGAAGGGGGATGAAAAGCGTTAGCGAAATTTAGATTAGCTTTGAATTTTTGTAACGGCCAAATAGACCTGTGCAACGTCAAATTGAAGCAAGGTTTCATATAAAAGTTACTGCAAAAAAAACTCTTATATTATGGAACTAGCATTTATCTGTGATTTAACTCGCAGTAAACAATATATCAAAATATTCGACAGCTATAAATGCTAGAAAATGATGAAATTTCAAAAGCAGAGTTTTATATTCTTATTATATATTCAAGAAGACCCAATGACTTACCCCCATCTCCTCCACATAACAGCTCATATCACGTGTCACATTATGTACTCGCAATACCAGTCGAGACGAATGTTCACCGCTTATGCCTGGTTTTTACGACACCACTACGCTCGCTGATGAGCTAGCGTGATAGTATATAACCTACTGTGGTTCCCTAAAATTATTATTATTATTATTATTATTATTATTATTAGCACCGCGTCTTACTACCCGTTCGGGTTATACACACTTACGTTAATGTAGTAATGGTAGGGTGATTGCGAGATGAAATGAAGGACCTACAGTTTAACGTGGAATCCGAACCATGGTGGAGGCCTGGCATTCGGTTCTATAAAAAATAAAGAGTGAAACAGAAAAGGTCCCGACTCGATACGATGAATAGATTTTAAGTTTACAGGAAACAAACAAATGGACAGACCCGATAAACACTCTAAAACGAATTATTTTAGGATATTATATCTTAAACTACCCAGAAGGAAAGTAAAACATCACAAAAATTTGAAGGCGCAGAAATTTATCTGGTGTACAGTTTCTCCACACGGGGAGTCTATAAAGTAACTTTGTTCTTATATAGTGTATAAAATTAATCATAGGGCAAACTAACCAAATCTTAAATTATGTATACATAATAATCGTTTATTGTTTTAAAGTGTGTAACAAAACGTGAAATGTAGGTTGACTAAAAGCCAATATCAAAGTACAGATTATAATTTAATACTATGTGTTAAAAGCTAAAATTTATTTTGAAGATTAAATTAATCTTCTCTATACACAATATTCGTACTCTCGATTATTAGTGTTGATTAAAAAATAAAGAAAAGTAACAGATCATAAAAATTGGTTGCTATAAGAGTTAAAACAAATTAAAGTTAAATATAAATGTAACAGTCTTCAGTTTAGAATAGAAATGATTCATTCTCAATATGTTTTGGCCTAATTGGATCCACTATTTTTAATACGCCATATTAAATATTGGATTTAAGAACTATTTCTAGAGAGTTTTATCTTAAGACCTGTCGTCTTGCCAAATTTGATATTTCGAGAATGTTTAGAAGTGTTTAAATAATTCATGCAGACAGCTATCAACTCTATTTCTAATTATGATGTTCAATATCTGGTTGCACTCTTTATATAATTTCCAACACTAACAAATGTAAACCAATCCCTTTTAAAACAATCTTTAAATAAAATTACTTATTGTAGCTCATAGGCTGAGTTCAAAATTCGACGTAATCTAGAGAGCGAAATATTTGATTCAGAGCTATCATAAGGGATGTATAGTTTTTCTAAATATATTGGAAATAAGAGGATCACAGGCTAACAAATAGTATCATTTTACATACTCTTAAGGTTATTTAAGGTTGTCCCTTTACATGTATTTAAAATAAAATGTAAAAGGTAAAAGTAAAATTATAATGCATACTTGTTTTGGGAGTAAAACTCATTTATGTGTAGTTAACTGAAGAACATTTTTTCGACTTTGAATATTTCAAAAATTGTCTAAACGAGTTTGTTCTAAATGGGTACTTCGGGAATGTTTGACATGACAATTAGTACTGTGTATTAGTTTTTAGTTTATAACTCATTAATGTGTAGTTTACTGATGATTTTATTTCAAAAACTGGTTATATTTTTAAAATGGCTCTAATGATATGATTACAAATGGGTATTTTGGGAGTATTTGTCATGACAAATAACACTGTTTAATAAATATTGAGTAAAAATTCGTCAAAGAGTCGTTTGCTGATAAGTGATTTATTTTAATTCGAAGTTTTGAAAGAGGCTGTAATGAGATTGCTTAAAATGCATATTTGGGGAATGTTTTACATGAATATGACAAATAAATATGTATGCTTGTTTTGGGGGAAAAACTCGGTTTTGTTTAGATTACTGATGACTTTTTTAATTTTAAAATATAAAAAAAAATAGCTCTATAGATTTGTTTTAAAACTGATTCCAGGGGACTCTGTTACAATATCAATAATAAAGTGTTTTATTTATCTTATTATATTAATTTAAAGTTAGGTTACTTACTGAGATATAAAGAAAATGTGAACTTTTGAAAAATTTACCCTAAAATTGAATTCAAAACGGGAATCTTGAACAGTGTTTCATGATCAAAAAGGATAGGTTTTTATCTTTACAAATAACAAATAATGTTAAGGTAGTTTGCAATTATTTTATTTTTGAAAAATTAAATTTTATGTAATACTATATTTAAACAATTTTGTTTGAATTGTAAATACTGGTATAAAGCTTGATTATTGTGAATAACAAGATGATGTGGGGATATAACGTGAGAAAATACAATAGGAAAGTGCAGTTTTAATAAAAAGTTAGCAGCTGTCAGTTATAGAGTTTGTAGCTTATGTAGGTAGCTTTATTACACTTTCACCACCTTTTCTTTCATCACACCTACTTAATTAAATTATATTTTAGTAACTATGAAAAGTTTGTAATCATACACAAAATTTTAACAGCAAGGTTGTTAAAGGTTTTTTTAGGAGAAGGGAATCATTAGTAAAATAGTAGTAGCCTGTTCTTAATATAATATTAATGCTATTTATATAAAATATGTCAAATCTTAAAAAAAAACACTTTATATTCGACTTAGACTTGTTTAGAACCCCCAAGGACAAAATATTCCCTACGCGACACGATAAGGGGAGATATTATTTTATTTTTGTAAGCACTCCCGTTTCACTACCTATTCGGTTGTATAGTACGTATAAGTAGGTTGATGATTACGTTATCGTTGTTAGAATGATAAAGGCAGAAATTAGAGCAAATATAAACGCATCTGCGTAAGAGGAGGGAGATTGGCAAACCATTTAGAAAAAAGTTCATCAGTACACTCAACTGGGATTCAAACTACAACATCCGTCACTGGTGAACTAGACTTAATGATATTTACTATGTGCTCACTGGCGTGGGTAATAATAATAATGATAAAAATAATGGTAATAATAATAGTAATAATGATATTTTAATCCCTCTAATATTAACGATATATATTCTTTCGCATGTTATTTTTAAGATAACAATATTATTATAATATAATTTTTATACAAAGCGCTTTGTTATTTTTGAATACATATATTTTTATGTTCTCATATAAAGAGAAAATCCTGTGATTTAAAAAAAAATTGACCTAGATATTATGATGAACAGTGACATATAATGTTCTTTCAAATCCAAAAAATTAGATCTAGAAATGTTGTCTGTCCTCGATGTATCTGTCTATACCCCATGCCTCCACCGAAATGAGTTAATGGATTTAGTTCAAAATCGATTACCTTCAGCTGTTTTTTAAGTTTAAATTATATCCCTTAAAAAAGGCTAGTTGTTAATCACATCTTATATAATGAATTTTGAAAATTTTCGAGGGTGGCTTGAAATATTTGTTTAAATTGGATAGCCAGCATGGTGGATAACATGAAAAATAAATACTTTATAACTATTCTTTGGGAGAAAATTCGATTAAGGGTACTCGACTAACGACTACTTTTTTCAAATTAGATGTTTCTCTCCAATATCTCTCCAACTTTTTTGATAATCTATATCTTATGATTGTTTCATCATACTTGTTTGAAAAAAATTGATTTATATATAGCATACAAATGACTATTTTTTTTTTCATTCAAAATATTTTAAAAATAGCTTAAAATTCTTTTTCTAATTGAAAATTTAATTAGTCTTTTACATAATAAATAACCCTATCACTAAATAATAAATTTTAAGGTATACATTATTTATTTTACAGTAGTTTACGGTTGTTTATTGTTTATAAATTCATATATATTCAAAATTGGCTCAAAGGATTTTGTTCAATAGGATATCTGGTACTAATTTAAATGTTAGATATAATTGTATACTTGTTTTAGAGAAAAACTTGATTTAAGCATAGCTATCCTATTTCAGATTTTTTTAAATGTGAAATATCTTGATATAGCATATGCTATGATGATTTTATTCAAAATTAATATCAGATGAAAGTTTTAAATTATAAATAGTAGAGCTATACGTTTAAATAAATGATAATAAGAGTATCGTATTGATTGAATAAAAGCACATACATAATGAAAATAACAATTTTTATTCAAAATTCATAACTGAGCACTGAGCAGTGATTCAAACGATGAACGAGAATATGTTTATTTTTCTTATAAAACTTATTAAAGAGTGCCCTATTAATAATTGATTTTGAAAATTGTTTACCAAAATTATAATAAACTATTATTATAATGTGATTATGTCATACAATTTATTTCAGAATATTTTTTCATAAAATTCCCTTTGATAATAGTTTATCTAAAATAAAAAAATTTATCACTGACTTTTATTGAATGAGTTGTTAAACCTTTACACTTTCCAATCTCCATATTTGCCGAAGGATTGGAAAGTGTGCATATAATGTTGTCCAAGCCCATCTTGGCAATTTTTGGACACCCATTGGTCCATATATACATATGAAACGTAATTTTATTAGCTAAAGTAATCATAGTATAATTTTCTATAGGACCTCCTCCCCCTAGAAAAATTATTTTTCAACGCCCTTGGTAATAAGCATATCTTCTTCGTTGCAAGGCTGAACTATCCCAGCACGACATTCAATTATCATCATTCCACGTCCCTTTAATCATCCACACATGAGATAAAAGAGGCATAGAAGAATAGTGATCGGAGATGACATTCTATACTACTAATGTTAAATGCTAGCTGCAAAAGTTAGGTTTGTATGTTCTAAGAGATTCTTCCTAGGAATAATTATATGCCCTTTCGGGCTCTCTACATATTTATACTACGGAATAGTGATGAGAAATATTGAATTTATGGAAATGCACTTTCACTTATGTTAAGTAGAAGGGAAAATTTAGTTATAAAAAACCACCTACTACACCCAGCCAGGATTAGATTATAATAATAATTATTATTATTTTAACACGGCGTCTTACTATCCGTTCGTGTTGTACACATTTACGCTAATGTGTAATGTCAGGGTGATTGTGAGATTAAATGGAGGATCTACATTTTAACGTGGGATCCGAACCATGGTGGAGGCCTGGCATTCGCCACATTCACAAATTGTGATTAATACACGTCTTTTCAGAGGTGAAGGAAAGGTTTGGCAATAAGATAAATCCATGCTGGGACCTAGATTTGAACTCCGAACCTCCAGCACAGAAGTCTGACAACTTGACCCTAGACCACCGGGTCACCCCCTACCACCAGGATTAGAACGTTAAGCTTTATTTCAAAACACCAGACCAGAAGATACAAACTCATTCTGGGTTATTAATACCAATTAATCGGAACCTATTTCCCAAACAGTAATAGTAAATATCATAGTATTTTCTATGTACGTAGACAAACGTCTCAGTCCTGTATAGTCGGGTTTGACCATAACGAGTAGGTTTGGGTTATTAGTTCTGGCCAGGTGTATTGATAATATTTACCAAATGGTTTTCCACACTTACTACATGCAAATGTAACTACATTTCATATACATTCTAATTTCTTCCTCCCTAATCTTAGTGTAAAATTGCAAGTATCACGGATGTTTGTAAAGAGGTGGGACATGTCAAATAAATCATATTAAATTTAATGACTTTATAGAGAGGTGAATTAAATATCCTCATTATTATTTTGTATTTATTAGAATATTTTAAATACCAACAATTTTGAATAAATGAGACAAATGAAAAGTTAAACTTTATTCAATCTTTTTCTGAACAAAGCATCTACATCCAATCGATGTAATAATAATAATATTTTATTAAGGTGTATAGCCTAGGTAGAAAAAAAACTGTAGATAAATATATATTAATATGAAAAAAAAGTGAATGGAACAAAAAAGTCAGCTGAATAACGCTTTAAAAATGTTTCCAAATCGACTTCTAGATGTAAACAGTACCTTATACTGAAACCTGGAATATCATTCCCCCATAATACGCCAGATACACAGACACATATGTATACATATATGCACGCAGACGTTGACAACGCGTCATGGCAGGTGGCTCTTCATCATTCCGTCAACCACAGATTCGCAATGCACAAATCCACAAACATTATCTAGTTGCGGGTTTCAATCATTGATGTCCTCTCTTCCCCCTACTCTCTGATCCCCTGTTTCACAACAGCTATCTGCCCCCCTCTCCCCTTTTCCAACACTTTCCAAGCGACCAATTTGTCCTCACATTTAGTCCCGCTACGCTATGTGGTATCAAAAAGGGAAAAAGAACCTGTCGTTGTAAATCTGCAGGTCAGTTGCTAAACGGTTTTTAATTTTCTTTCGGATGTGTTTCAACAAAAAAAGGTCAAACAAACGTTTAGGTATTAGGTCTATAGGATATTTCAGTGCTCATTTTTTGGACACTTGAGTGTTGCTAAAATTACTAAACAATTTCGAATTATTCATCTTAGATTATTGACTATGTAAGTTATATGAATATATCTTTTTACGTGTTGCACTAGATTTAACTGCTGGTCTGGGTTATTCAAAAAATTACAATTGTGAACTAAGGCAGAGGAAAATTTAATTTTGAGGAAATAAAGAACCAAATCCCATGGAATTTTTTCTTAGCACCGCGTATTACTACCCTTTTGGTCAATATGCCTATGTATATCAAAATCATGCTAATTGTTTTATGGATTAGTGAGGTTATATTTGGAAGAAGTGTACATGAATTTGCATAGGTGGGGAGTGCAAAAACATTTTGGAAAAACTACCCTCAATTCAACCGACCGGGATTTGAACCTCGATCTCCTGTCATCGGCTACTGTGAGGGTAGTGCTACTACTAATTTACTAAACTACTAATTTAACTTTTGCAGATTTAATTTCTATAGTTTAATATTTCACGCTGGATTTGTACCATAACTTGTTTTGACTTTTATTCTTTAGCCTGATGATGGCATCGGTATGATACGCCGAAACATGTCGTAACCTTGGGCTGAAATGTACCAGCTTTATGGAAAAGGAACAAGGGCATCAATCAGATAAGATATAATTCAATATTTCAAATTTACAATTCAATATTATTTCAATCTTAAACCTGTAATATTCCAATAACCATACAACTTACCGGCTTACTCCATCTTCACTTAATTAAACTTGACTTAAGCTATTATGTTTTAATTATTCATTTTAATATGTTATATGTATACGTTTTGTATTTAAGATGGTCTTACTGTTTTAATGTTATAATGAATGTTAATTTGTTCTTTTAATTCAATCAATTAATACTCAATCTGATCCACATATTACTTTTGTTATGTTATGATGGTTATATATTAGCGTTCTTAATCTAATCAATTTGCACTCAATGTAAAGTTTTATGGATTTATTTAAGTTGAACTTTGCAAATTTGTAACAATTCCAAACTTCAACTATATTTTTTATATTAAATTCTAAGTTTAGATCCTTAATTATAATCATTCATCCCCCAAGCTCCACCTTTTATATACAGTATGTTTGGAAACTCTAGGCCCAAACTGGACTACAGTAGTGCAGAATCCCTATACACCCATATTCAGCAAACTATTCTAATACACTTAAAATGTGTTTAAAGTTTCAGCTTACTGCGCCGGGAGAGAAAAGCTGTTCAAGCATGCGTGTATAACAGGTTGCATATGTGCTAGGCGCGTGGCACTGCACACCTCGACATCTTGGAACAAGACAGAACAACATACGACAGTTAACAACACACTAGTCCATATGAAAATGGGAATACGTTCAGAGGGTCATTATTATTGGTCTTAGATCACAGAAAGTGCTTGTCACTATTACATGTGCGGAGCTGCGCGCCTAGTTACTATTCAACTTGCTGTTCACGTATGCTTGCACAGATTTTCTCTCTCTGCGCTGTACGCTGAAACTTTGAACACAATTTAATGGGATTGGCATAGTTTTCTGGATATAAATGTATGTGGATTTTGTATTACTTTTGGTCCAAACAAACTATATGTGAAGTTTGGATATTGAGTTTCCAAACATGCAGTATACTGGTACTTAATAGCATAGCATTGCCTTATTTCATTTCAAAGTTTTTATCGTAGGTATATTACATGCTTATCATCATCTAATGAACCCGCTTCAATGGTCTAGAATACACAGAGCAATTTTTAATCAATGGTTCCCCAGTCTCCCTCCATGCAAATGTAGGTATATTACCTTTCAAATGCTTCCTGTCTTATCCCTACCCTATTAAGAGTATGTATCATTTATTTGTGTAAACTTAACTGGTAGAAGGACGCAGTGGAAAAGAAATCCTAGATTACATCAAACCACCTCCACATCGCCTCTACAACTTGAATCTTTATGAATGAATCAAGTACATTTATATCCATGAGACTAGTGCTTTAAACATTAGTTTTTTGTCTAGCGTTCAGGTTATCCGAATCTGGTAGGTGTCAGTAAAATAGTATTTAAAGATATAGTGTACGGATTTGCATGGAGGCAGTGTGAGAAAAAAATAAAAAAATAAACTAGAAAACTCAACAGACATTTGAGACCCAAACTTTCAGTGACAGGCAAATCAGACTAGAAAAGCTTGATATTTATTTCTGGAGCGAGTTTTAACGATCTAAGTTCTCGTGTGGTTGATATGATAGCTTGTTATATACCGAAGAGCTGTGACGCTTTGCAGACTGCCAGAAATAGTTGGGCATTTCAATAAATGGTTCCCGTTAAAACGGAACTGAAAGCTATAAACATGTACCAATAGAATTGAAAACCTTATCATCTAGGTATTTAAATATTTAGAAATTAGGATATGCTAAAATAATCTTATTTTTAGCAAAGTCTTATGCGGAAATTTCACAGTACCATGTTCAAACTAAATGGTTAAATACATTGATCTAGCAAACAAGGTTTTTTTTAACAGAGTCATAACCGAATATTTGAAAATAATATAGTCTTGTTTTAGTGGTTTTGAAGTTTCAGAGCTGCCAATCTTGTTAGAAATACAGTGGTGGGGAAATATTTATCTTAGAGTAAGTGAAGTCCTTAAAGATTGATGCCTTTTCAAACATATCGCAAGCAAGTGAAGTGAGGGTGTTTTCTCAGTTTAATTTTAGCTGTATTTCTAATGCAGTAAGGTAAATTGAAACGGCTTATAATCCTGGCGAGTAGTAAGACTTGGTAGAAAAATAAAATATAATACTATTGAGTGAAAAGGCATCAATCTTTAAGGGTTTCACTTACTCAAGGATAAATATTTCCCCACCACGGTATTCCTGGTCTAAGCACTGAACTTAGAATCCCGATTGGATGTACTGATGACAGATTTTCCAAAATAATTTTTCACTCTCACTCTATGCAAATGCAGGTACACTTCCTTTAAATTCTACCTTATTGATCTATACATAACGTTGTTGTACATAGGCGTATAACCCGACCAGCTAGTAAGACACAGTGATAAAAAAAAAGTATTGACACAATATATGAATATATACTATCCTGATAACTATCTTAAACTACAAAACTCTTGTTGTAATTTTAAAATAAAATTATTATATTAATAAATTCTTACTTTTAGATTATATGATGATTATTTTAAACTGATCAGTCTTCTATTTATTATAATTTATAACATACCTTAAGTCTTAAACTCTTTCAAGTTAATATTTAAAAGAGTTTATAAATTTAAATTCATTATTTTGAACTTAGAGTACTTACCTGTGATGTTCACACACACACACACCCACACACGCACACACACACACACACACACACACACACACACATATGTAATATTAAGACTATTCTAACAAATACAATATAGGATGATGTGCCCAAATCACTTTTTTCAAATTAAATTTACGTTTCGCAGAGCTATTAGCATACATGATTTAAGCCTACCATGCCATCCTGCTCTATTTAATAGAATACTATTCAAATTTGGAGCCAATTTCAAATAAAATATCTTAAAATATATATCTAGCCATGCTCCTACTCTACCTGTTGCTACATGATGTAGTTAAATGAAATTAGAATCAGAGGGGTAAGAACATTATTGTGAGAAGAAGTAGGGGACATGTGAAAAGGTAAGTTTTTTGCAATTTTTTCCTCAAAACTCTTTTGGTCAAAATAAATAAAATATTTATTCGGTACAACCTTAGAGATTAGTTTTTTTTCACATGTTGATACCTGCACAGGTCTAAGTAATAAGGCAGAATACGGTGTCAACCACGTATGCTCTGTTTGCGGATGGTTAATTAGGGTTCCAATCCAAGCTGGTTGTATTTTAGATATTTCATTAAGGGTTTTACGTTCTCTCTTTTTAAAATGCAGTGAATTTTAATTTAAACTCTTTTATACTCATTGATACCAAATCAGTTTAAATATGCCTATAGAAAATTTTCTGAGGAATTAAAACCACTATATACAGAAATAGTTTTACAGACTTCCTATACTTAAATGTAGGGAAGTGATCTAGGTAAGTTTAATTTGAAATCTATTTGATTTTGGTGAGTCTTTGATATGAAATACCCCAGAAATGTAAATTTATTATTATATTGTTGTATAATAAATTTTTCCAAATATTCCTAATATCTTTAAAATTATAAAATAATTTTGAAAATAATATATTTATTTTGGAAAGGGATAAGATTGGCGATGTTCAAGTATATAATTTTGTATGGCAATTTATTTGATTCCTATAAATACTTTACTGTTTTAAATATCTTAGTACATTATGAAAATTTGCCTTTGGTATATTTCTCTAACATGGAATACAACTAATTGAGCCTTTTTCTTTCATTTTATGCATAAAGAACCAATTATATAAAAGGTTTGGTGAAAATAGTTGATGATTCTTAATGAGTTAAAATACGAAGAGTCATTCCGTGAGGGTAAGGTGTTGGCGTCTGAATATATCCCTCTTCTACCTGAAAGAGTATACTCATGAAGTACCTCTACTAGTTTCATGCCTAATTCAATAGAATAATAGCTTAGTACAGGATAAATATATTATTAACTTCTATAACTACATATGTGTAATTTATTGTGCTCCACGTCTTATTACCTGATCAGGTTATACTCCTATGTTATAATTACACTAGTTTATCGGGAATTAGGTGGCCTTAATTTTGAGAAAATGCACCCGCATTGGCGTGGAGGGAAAGTGGAAAACCATTTCGGTAAAAATCATCCTCAGTGAACCCGATCAGAATCCAACCCCGATCTCCCCATCTTTGGCAGTCTAGTCCAACACAGGATTAGCATGTTAGACCACATGGCCACCAAAGCAGGTATTGTGTAGGCTAAACCTATACTTCTTCATGTTATATTTAACCTTAAAAAGTCCTTGAAAAACCCTTTACAGTAACCTCCACATGAGCCACAGAAGGAAGAAATGGTTCCCATCCTCCCCCTCAAATAAATGTCAGTGTACAATCCTGACAATACCGAGAGAAAAGTAATGAAAGTCTCTTGGACCAGTTTTGCACAAACAAGCAAGTACACATATGTAGGGGCTGCTGAGAGAGCTGGGTTGTGACCGGAGTAGCCTACATTTTAGCACCGACAGCAATCTGTCCAATTGATTCATTGACATGCATCAGAGAGTCCAACACTCAAACTCTCTCCCAACACTCCATCACACACACACACACACACTCAAACCGCCACATATCTGAACATTGGTGTGAAGAGAAAAAGAGAGGATCATACCAACACCAGCTCGACGAGGGAAAACACAAAAATCACGTAGTCAATTTAACGGAATAACGGCGAGGGGGAGAATTTTCCGTTTATCTGAGAGTGTTTTAACACCTAGATGAATTTCACTTTTATTGACACAAATGTTTTGTTGGTGAAGATTTTTTTCTATGGTGGAGCGTTTGGTTCAAGTCGTGATAGTAATTAATGTATTTATTAAATATGTTTGTGGTTTAAATATTTCAAACATGGATTTGAGTTCTAAAAACTTACATAATTGAGGTCTAATATTTACACACATTACGTCAGAAATTATCAAATATTTTCCAAACAACTAGGTGTAAATCTAGTATTTAATTATTTGTTTAAATTAAAATCATAATATAGATAAGATTAAATATATTAGGATTAAATATTACAAAGATAAGATTAAAATACTTGTTTGTAAATATATCTTGCCAAATATGTGTTAGAATATTCCCTCCCAATAATTTAAGCAGTTTAGTTACTTTTTTAATTTATGGGATATTTATTATTTTCCCAATTCATTCAAGGTGTTTAACATGCACATTATGACCCGGCTGATTGTATCAGCATACAATTTATAGATTATCTTATATCTAGAACAGACACAACCTCCAGCACCCTATCAATAATTCATCAGTGTAAAAGAGTACACCTAAATTTCACCAATAATACATTTCTCGGTCATGCAGGGAATCAAATATGAGACTCTTATTTCAATCGACAGACGCGTTACTGAATGAGAAAAGGTGACGGACTGTTAAAATATAAAAATTGTATTATTGTTACACTATTTTTCAAATAATGTTGATAGCTACCAAATACTTATCACGTTTTCTTAGTGCATCTCATGTTATATGTCAGCCTCTTTAATCTAGAATTAGTACTATCTTGCAAAAATATCTACATTTACATATCCTTGTTGAACAAGAGGAAGATCACTAGCACGGTTGTTTCTCAAACAATGCAACCGTTGCGTGAAAAGGAAAACAAAATGACAACCACGGATGCCAGAGTCTCAGAAAGTGCCCGTCACCTTGAAGAGACAGACGCCCTTCTGATGGGGTCGTCTGATCTTTCATCAACTCCACCACCTTTCATTTCTCCTTTCTTGACACAAAACTCACACGAAGAAGACCCAGAGTTCAAGACCAAGTCCGCAAATACACACAGGCGAGAATCCTTGAACAATTACTGGGTGTGGGAGAGGGTTAAGGAGTGAGAGCGGACCGTTGTTGATGGAAGACTAAGGCGGTGTGTTCTGCTTGGCTGACCAAAGAGAGAAGAGCGTCGGTGGCCCTTCAAAGAAACAGGTGTCGCGCGTCTCATCACATCTACGTATCTGTTGTTCTTCGTGGTTTCTACGGGAGCCGCAACACCTGGTTCATTAGACTAGCATGCCGACAAGTAATGGCTGATGAAATATTCCTTGGAAAACGAGAATAAATTAAGTTTGCTTAGTAAATGTGTCACGACTTAAGTGAGATTATTTAATCGTCTTATTGCAGGCAAAGTTATATGTCATATGAATAAAATTAAACAAATTATAAGTAATTATGGCCTTCAGAATAATATTGGTATTTGTTACCCTTTTAACTTTTTGGTAAGACTGCTATTTTATTAAAAATGTTAGGTCTTTTCCCCAATTTAAATATTTTATTTTTCTGCAGCTATTTAGAACCGATAGTCAAATTATCTAAAGACTCAAAGGCATTGAACTCCCAATTGAATAGTCAGTGATTTCTCAATAAGAGTTTACCATCACTATTCCAACATAATGTTAAACTTATTTAAAACACCTGCTTTCATCTGAACCTAATTGATACAACCGTTAAATAGTCATTGTTCTAGAACGTATAAAAGAAAAGAAACAAACAAAACGGCTTAATATTTCCCGAATACGTTAAACAAAACTTATATATATAAAATACAATTACATTTTTTAATTAGCCTGATAGTAGTGGATCTTTAGGCTGTTCAGGGAATTACCATGGGAGGATAGTGTATAAAACTTTTTTCTTTCGAGACAATAGCATGCATACTGTTCCGTTACGCAGAGAGTCTCGGCCCTTAGCCCCCTTGTTTTTCTCTTACCTGACCACATACTCCTTTCTTAACATTGCTTCATCTTCCAACCCTACTTGAGCCATTCACTAATCCCTTCTCTCCCCCATCACTCCTTCCCATTCCTCACTTTTCCTATACACTTATAGCTTTCTGAGTCTTTCACTAATTCTAAATATTTTTCATCAAATTTTCCCTATTCCCCTCTTTAATCCAGAACCCTACTCTCTGTAGACCAAGAGACAAAGCATAATGTTTATACGATTTTCAAATTGACCCTGAGATGCTTTGAGGGATTATTGGGCTCAATATTAAATTAAGAGTTTACATTATTTAAGTACATATATTCTAAAGATTAAAGCATAAGAGTAAAGATAAGTTCATATCTCGTGACTAAGTGTTTTATAATACGTCATATACAAAAATACATGTTATAGCTCTAACAATGAAAATAATTCTGATAGTTCTATAGTTAAAGCTCACACACATACGTAAACACTAATTTATGATTTCGTGGGCAAAGTTTTTTTAATAATCAGAAGCACTCTTCCTAAATTATCAATCAGGATACGGTTAGATTCACCCTCATCATTGTCACCATCTTCTTACTTCCCTTCTAAATACACAATATATGTTTGATCCTTCTAGAGTTCAGATAAACACTTCTAGATAATGTTCTTCGTCCTTGACTTGTTACAAAGCTTCGCACACCACGTTCTTGGCAATCAAGTGCTCCTAGGGCTGCCCACGGAGGATATCAGAAACATCTCCTTTATTTAGCCTCTATGCAAGGAAGGTTTTTGGTGTATTTTATTTGACTGGCTCGGCTCCCACGTACCAGGATTATAGCAGCCTAGCCAGACCGTGTTGGAACCACATTACTCACTGTGACCCTTCTTATACTCTTGTGATGTAGTACTTTAATCCCCAATCGGTTATTTAAATCTTTGAAATATCCTCTAAACGGTAAACCAACTGTCTGAACAGATTGAAGGCTGTAAAACTCCTCTTCTACGCTTGCCTTCATACACTCTATGAAAGAGAACGTGCCATTCTCCCCTACCAATGTTGTTAGCTTTATCGATCCACGATTTGTGTGTGCAAGTATGTAAAACCTTCACAATTTTATTATTTAGAGGAGTTTTCGAAAGCGAGGCCTTACCTAATATACCGCCATGAAAGATAGAGAATTGCATCGTCGATCTTGATAGAGATAGTAGTAAGGGTACGCATTTGTTGGCAAATTAAAAAACATGGAGGACAAGCTTATGGAGCCCACGTTGGACTGAGATGAAGTATGCTCTACGTATCAAGTTTGCATACCCGAGTCAGAGACTCTTGTGTCCAGCCAACAACAATGTTCGATAGTTGGCAGAACATCTGGTTCCCTTTATGGGAGACAAAAACCCGATGGAGGTTTCTTATAACCTACCACGGCCGTAATTTGATCTAAACCAAGTGTGCACGTACAAGATAAGAGTATTTTGGGATTACCAACTCCAAATAGTCGGTGAACTCGTCATCACTGGGTATCTCGGAAAAACTCCCACACTGTTTAATATTCCTTGGCGGTATGAGTTAAACCCTCTGTGCGTGACAACCAGTATCACTAGAGGAGGTCAGAAACTCAACATTAAATGAAACCCCAATTTCCCGAGGCATCTACCCTAAGTTGCCCTGTGAGGATAGCTTGGAGGTGTTCTAACAATCTATCTCCTGCCGATAAAATATACGCATTACCAACCGCTTAGTGTGTGGATTAACACACCTCATGTAGACGACTATGCAAAGATTTAACTCCCACACCCTACCGACTAGTACGCTGAACGCTCAATCCAGCAAAGCAATTAACTATGTTGTCCGGGCACCGCCAACACGAAACATCCTGTAGATATTCAATATGCGGCAGGCAAATCCCTTTTCCTGTACTCTCATATCGTGATAGAATCCGGCAAGATGCATACAACTATGAGGGAGTATCCTACGTCTCAACCTCAACCCAGAATGACCTCCACGGAGTAAGATTTGAATAATTTGACAGTTTTTTTAATCTAAGAACATCGTCGGAATTAGTACGATACCTCGGTGGACTATCAATTATTTACAACACTAGTCAACAACGACAGAAAAATATATATTCATACCTACATAACGTGAATGGCCCATACTAATAGAAATTGATGTGATGATTCCAAATATGACATTAATTTTTTGTCACATATACACTAAAAATATACTATTTTATAACTAATCACCAATTTTAGTTACATAGAATTATATACTATACGATCTTTAATATTAACTATTTACTTGTTATAATGCAACAATTATATCAACTAATACTACCATTCAATGTCATAGGTACATTCCATATACTTAGAAATTATTGCAACATGTATGTTTGCAATATCCCGTATGCATTCCCTAATAATAAATTAACAATAAGCTTCCATTATGAAGGTACCCCAGCAAACTATTGACTGTTTTACTTTTTACTATGTAGATAAATTATGAGGAAAGCGTTCTCCTGATTCATCACTCACAGTTCCCAAATTATTATGGGAAAAAAACACAAATATGATTGAAGTAAATACATTATCAAAGACTTGTTTATCCCATATCTTTATAGCACTGCAGTAAAGCTGACACACAAATTACAAATGATCTACTTTCCTGTTTCCAAGAAATCCATACACAACTGCTTTAAACATAAGTTAAGTTGTCATTTCAGGAGTTTTAGCCTAGTCTCAAATACTTTCAGAAATTTTCCTGTTTTGAGCCAATTATTATTATTATTATTATTATTAGCCCCGCGTCTTAATACCCGTTCGGGCTGTACGCACTTACGCTAATGTGTAATGGTAGGGTGATTGTGAGATGAAATGAAGGATCTTCAGTTTAACGTGGAATCCGAACCACGGTGGAGGCCTGGCATTCCCCACATTCACAAGTTGTGATTAATACAAGTCTTGTCAGAGGCGAAGGAAGGGTTTGGTAATCAGATAAATCTGTGCCGGGACCGGGGATTGAACCCCGGACCCTAGCACAGAAATCCAACACCTTACCCCTGGACCACCAGGTCACCTTTTTAAGCCAATTAAAAAATTTCTTATTTTAGTATTATCATTAAATATATATATGAGAAAGAATCCAATTATTCCTATTTTATCCAAGGCCTTAGTGAAATTATTAATTAAAGAAGGCTTTATTATGTATGTTGTGGTTTAAATACTTAAACATATTTACATAAATTCTTTAAGGTAAATATTCGCTTCTTTTTTCCCCATTAATACACGGTATAGTCCTTTTCTTTTGACTGAATGTGTTTACCCCCCTCCCCTCCAAAAAAAAGGAAAAATATTTGGTATTGCCTCTATGAGACCCCTGTAAGTATTCCAATAACATAATTATCACCAGAAATACGCCAAAGTAAATTTGTTACGTTTACTTCACCAATAATTTTCAACATACTTTCATATGTTTCTTTCAAACCAACGGCAGGAATTAGAGGAGATAGTTGATATTTATCTACACTATGCAGAAGAACTGCTTTCAAACGTTACTAAGATGAATCAATATACATGCGCAATTGATTAGTAATGACTAAATTCTGCTTAGTAACAATTATTCCCCATACTGTCCTGTTTAGTGAAATACACGGCATTTATTTCATGGCATTTTCGATACAATGTTGTTAAGTGCCAGTTTAAAGTATATTCCATTTCTAAAACCGGGAGCCAAGGAGTTAAGCTTGTTGATTTTTAACTTTGGATCACAAACTGGTTTATTCAAATGTTCATGCTTAATTAAAAGCAATATGTCATCATATCTCGTTTGATGAAACAAATTTTAATAAGTGGATTGTTCTGTAGAGCTTACTACTCAATCTTCCTCACTATCTTCATCACTGGATTCTTCATTCCATGCTTTTGGGTGAACTGTTACCAGAAGTTCTGCACTATAAAATTATAGAAATTGCTTTATTTCAGATAGAATATTCAAATATTGTTAATTTTACATTCCTATTATTTTTATCATTGAGAAATAGCAATCAATATCATGATTATGTTGATCTCACACGTCCATAGCTACAGAAAAGATTAAAGACATATTTTTTGTTTCCCAGGTAGTCACACTCTCCGATTCATTGTGCAGGCAATATAAAACATATGTAGACCCCCGTTTCAGCCTTACCTACCAATATTGCAACCAATAATTAAATTATATATACGTTTAGTAATACTAAAGATTTAATTCTTCAGAGTTTTCATTATTAGAATATCACAGACCGAGAAGATATTGAAAGGGTGATTAAGACACTTTCTTTGCTTTGATATCATAACAACACCAGATATAAAAACACTCAGTCAGGCTATAGCTGTTTATATGTATGTTAAAAAGCTACTGTGTAAGCTTGTTCGCAATACAAATACGATAATCTCCAAGAAACTACTGCCATCTATGAGAAACTATTACGTTTTGCGTGAAGGAAAAGGGAGGAACACTTTAGGATAAAACACCCTCAGTATGTCTAAACGGGATTAGAACCTCAATCTACTTATCACCAATAAACGTGACGTGATGTGCATGACTTTTAATGCGTATGCTCAGGGAAGCGTGTTTAATGTGAGTAAATTGATTCTTTTACTGCAGTTTATAGAAGAAAAGACAATAACTATCGTTACAAACGTTAATTAATCTACATTTTCAACAATGTTTAGTCCTGTCTAATACAGAATCAGTATAGTATTACATACGTACCTTATTATGCCGTTCCCTTACGGGGTAGGCAAGAATCTGTTGATATGACTAAAATAAACTAAGTACTTAATCCATCATCACTAACTTTATCAAGAATTCCCTATCCTAGCATACTCCTCTTGTTCAAGAACATCCATACACCGAATCATACATGCGCTTTTATTATTTAAACTCTTAATGCATCTCTTTTTCACACATACATCTACAAAATTTTACCACATCTAACGTGGCCTAACCATTACTTTTGATCCAAACACTCTTTCATCAAATATTTGATTCATCACTTAATCCACACTCATCCTCTCAAATTGTCCAAATCAAAGTAAGATGCTTCATTCCCATTGACCTATTAGATTACCTTTTAAACCACATTCTTTCAGCACACATTCATTACTGACTGTGTCTATATGAATATTTTCACATACATATATTAGCTATCTCATCACAACTGCATTCATCTTGTACTTGTGTTCCTCCTGACAAACCAACGTTTTATATTCTTTTTTTTTTGACAATAACACACTTTTATATACATCCATCGTTTCTTCTTTTGATAAAACTTCATTTCTTACGATTGTCAACATACATACAACTATTCTCCGAGATGCTTTCACACGTTTATCGATTCAATCATATACCCTTCTGTTTTTAGATCACTTTCTTCCTAGAGACACAAATTCATTCACAATGTTCTAACAGTTTTCATTTATGCTAAGATGGCAATCATTTCCTGATCCGTCCTTTTAAAAAGCTATGACCTTAGTTTTGTAGACATAAATACGAATATCCATTCTTTCGGTCACCATATTCAAACGATTTTATGCATACTTCAATTCACTTTCATTCTCAACCATTAATATGGCATCATCGGCACTTAGGGCATTCATACATTCACATTGTCCATATGCACACGAACCACGTCCTAATAAGAATCCCTCCCACACTTAACCATAAGAACTCTAAACAACCATAGAAACATAACACAAACTTGTTTAAATTCTATTTGGGGTCTATTTATTCATTCAAAGCTGCATCAACTAAAACGCACGTTTTACTTCCACAATATTATTATTATTATTATAATTTTTATTTTTATTTTTATTATTATTATTTTTATTATTATTATTATTATTATTATTATTATTATTATTATTAGCACCACGTCTTACCACCCGTTCGGGCTATACGCACTTACGCTAATGTGTAATGGTAGGGTGATTGTGAGATGAAATGGAGGACCTACTGTTTAACGTGGAATCCGAACCATGGTGGAGGCCTGGCACTCCCCACATTCACAAGCTGTGATTAATACGAATCTTTTCAGAGGTAAAGGAAGTGTTTGTCAATCAGATAAATCTGTACCGGGACCGAGGATTGAACCCCGAACCTCCGGCATTGAAGTCTGACACTTTACCCCTAGACTGCAAGGTCACCATACTTCCACAATACACTGGCATAATTGCATTTAGGAACCATTCTTCATTTATATCATTGTATCTCAGAACAGTCTCTTAAATAATCCGATTCGCCCGATCATACGCTTTCTCTAGATCAACATATGGCCACACTTTCTTCGTTATTAAAATAAATGTATCTATCATTTGTTGAAAAAGTAAACATTTGGTTCACACAACCTCTCCTGGTAGAAAGTCACATTGGTCAAACCAATTCTTGTCCGCAGTTTTTTTAACACACACACCCTCATTTAAGACTTTCCCAAAAACTCTGCCTGGAATACTCATCAAATCAAATGTCCTATAGTAATTACATTCACTCTTACTCATATTGCCTTTGTACTAATTAACCCAAACTTCATTTTAAGAGTGATTTTAATATTTGATTTTTTTAAGGTATCTTTCTATCGTAGTAGTTTATAAATTGAGAGTGAAATAAATTATTTTCAATTTAATTAAATGAAGCGATTCTGAGTTTACATTAGTGTATAAATAGACATATTGTTTAAAATACTAAATAACTCATCATTTATGTAATATTCTCATTTCGTGGACTCAGAATGGCAATAAGAGCAAACTTGTGTTTCAGCTTATTTACAAATGTTTTGTGAACTACCAGACGTGTGGCAATATTTCTTTTGACACCTTAATAATATTAACTTCTAAGATGTATTTTTTCCATTCTTCATTCACTCTATATCATTAGCTAATAACGGAAGTTACTGTCAATTTCAAGAACAAAATTATTTAACTTGATTACGCAAACTCCTTCCATAGCTGATAATAAGCTGTTTAGTACTGGTCTGAAGATTGCTATCCTTTGAGCAAGGGAAGATTTGGTAAATATGACCTGATCCAACTCCCAAAAGTAAAGCTTTTCTCCCAAATGGTGAATGTTTATTCATTATAACCTATTTTCCAACAACTGATTGATTGCATGGCTAGTAGTCTGAGTTGAATCATCCCATAATAGTAGTTTGGCATCTAATTCTGGTTGTATAATTAAATGTAATCGTAAAGAATGTTAAACGTCAAATACATGCTGCTTCTAAATTTTTCTTCTTTGTTTAAGTCATATATTTCTTGGATAGTTTCCGTAGGGTAATGTTGAGGCTTCTTCTAGTTAAAGTATTCACACTTTTTAAATAGTAGGCTCAGTGTGTCATGTATATATTGAAGAACCACATTTTGACCATCAAAACATCAGAGAGAATGAATTAAACGTTTCTTGGCAAATTCATCTTTGACAATATAAAATAAATAATCTCACCGAATCTTAGGCTCTGCCAAAGAATCAAATATAAAAATTAAGTCAAAGACCTGTCTAATTGGATATGCCATTTTCCTTAAAATAGCTTCTTTCGGCCAATTTATCATTCCCCCATTCTTTCATTTTCAATATGCCTTTTAATTAAAATATGTATTGAATTTTATGAATGCACATGTATGTATGTAAATGTAATCTTAAATTAAATAAGCATATTAAATAATAACTATGTAGAATTTATTTGACAAATAACACATTTATTTATTAATTTAAATAAAAAACTATAAATCAAAACTATGGAAACATGTCTCTATATTTTAATATATAATATATATAATTTCTCTTTGGATTTGACATTGGAATTTCTATACTAGTTTCCAATATTAATTTATTAATATAGAATTTTTCATAGATATAACTATAATTTAATAATATAGATTTTTCATATATTTATTCCTAAAGCACTCAATGCAAAGGATATTCATGTCCTGTTGATGTACCCGAACCCTCTGTTGCCAAGGCTACTCATAAAGAAGATTTATTCATTAAAAGTTAATATATTTAAACTATTACAAATTTAAGATGCGATTGTAACAATATTAACAAATATGTTTTTTACCATTTTAATATACTATTAAATGGAACCAATTGGGATGCAAGCAAGTCGATTTTTGTATAACTTAGGCATTTATTTTTATAACTACTAAAAATATGGGTACTAATTATTCCAAAACTTTTGTTGAAACAACTTAGCGATCACGATTGTAAGTTATTAGTTTACTAAGGTCACACTTCTTCCTTCGATATGTAGTATTTATAACATTAGAGTGTACCCGTTTTTTAATTGGGAGCTGTGTCTTAACTTTAAAGGAGAAGGCCTGGCCTCTGATAACGTGCTCTTATTTTATGTGATGTGAGGAAGATCAGTTATTTATTCGAACCAGGCTCAATAAAATCAGTAAATCATTTAAATACCATCCCTTCTTTCTCAATGAATCAACGTTACGATCAGGACCTAACGATCTATTTTTATATATCTATATATGGATTTGGCTTAGAAGGGTTCTTAATAGGTGTAGAATTTGGTGGGTTTGTAAACCTTTATCCCACATGACATAACGCACAACTGCTTGTTTTATGTTCAAATAAAAACAAGATTGTAAGAATCTCAATCACAATCTAAATTCTTATAATAGGCCCTATATATCGTAGTAAAAGAAAATGAATTTTTTGAATGTGTGTATTTGTGTAGGCTACAACATGTAACCAAGCTTGGAATGCTGTTTCAAGATGCACATTCAACCTCAAGATTTCCGGTGCCTGATACATATATGGAAATGTGTGTTGCTCTTATTATCCGGAGAGCAGTTAAAAATACCTCAATACGTTAATGTTTCATTCTCAATTTCATGGACACTTGACAAGCGCAGTTTTTCTTAGCCAATCCCAACTCATTCAATGAACCACCTATTGTGGCCCTAGTGAAATATTTCAGGGATGATATCGATGCCATCGTGTGTGTGCACATGCACATCGGATTGAACTGCGCTGAGAGAGAAGCTTATGTCAATCTATCCCATGGAAAAAAGATTTTGAATTACCTGCTCTGAGGAAGCGACAGAGTTGGTGGCCTGAAAGGCGTACCACGCTACAAGCTTATAAATATTAAAATTGCAAGTAACCGTATAATCCTATCAGTACATTTGCCTCTTAAAAAGCATAAGACCCAACTAGTGAGCATGTTAGTCACTCGCAAGATTATTTTTTTTGTTTCAACCCTATTCTTCAATGGTAGGCATGGTGACCTGGTGGTCTAGGGTTAAGGTGTCAGACTTCTATGCTGGCGTCCGGGGCTCAATCCTCGGTCCCAACAAAGATTTATCTGATTATCAAACCCTTCCTATACCTCTGACAAGACATCTTGTGAATGTGAGGAATGCCAGGTCTCTATCGTGGTTCGGATTCCACGTTAAACTGTAGGTCCTTCATTTCATCTCACATTCACCCTACCATTGCACATTAGCGTAAGTGCGATATAACCCAAGCGGGTAGTAAGACGTGGTGCTAATAATAATAATAATTCAATGGTAGGCCTCACGCCCTGAATAGCCTAAAAGTGTAATATTCCGATTCTCATCTTAATAGACTAAAAATCATGTTACTGGCAACAGTTGAATTTATTTTTGTCAAATTTACCAAATATTATATGTCTTATATTTGTGAGGAATAAATAACAACATTTATTCAACACCAGTATTTTGTAATAGATTCGATCGACCCCATACAACTCTATGGATGATATTTTAATCAAGAGCAATAAAACTAATCGATATTAAAAAAATAAAGAACAATACTATAATAAGTAGTTATTATTATTAGCACCGCGTCTTACTACCCGTTCGGGTTATACGCACTTACGCTAATGTGTAATGGTAGGGTGATTGTGAGATAAAATGGGGGACCTACAGTTTAACGTGGAATCCGAATCACGGTGCAGGCCTGGCATTCCCCCCATTCACAAGATGTCTTGTCAGAGGTGAAGGAAGGGTTTGGTAATCAGATAAATCTGTGCCGGGACCTGGGATTGAACCCCGGCCGCCAGTACAGAAGTCTGACACCTTACCCCTAGACCGCCAGGCCACCTAATAAGAAGTTATAAACTCCAAATTTTATATGGCCGTACAAAAAAAAATTAATTGGAGTGCAAGGCGTGTGCCGGATTGAATGAATTAATGTTATGAAATATAATCAGTGTTCATTTATGAGCAGTAATGTAAAAAGTAAATTATAAAGTAAAGTGTTTGAGTTTTCAAAATGTTATGGATTTTATCTTAATGATATATTTAAATCATATTATGAACATTTGTTTTTTTTCTTGTGTTATATCACTTATAGCAATAAGTGTGACAACAAAAACTATAACAAATTATTATAGCTTTGCAGACCAGAAGTGGCATAAAACATCTAGCTATACTTACCATTATGAAAATCCGATGTAGAATTAACCAATGAAATTGGTTTGTATAATACATTTATATTGTATATATATAAAAAAATTATTTCAATCAACCTTAATCTTAATTCATTTAAAGTTCTAACCTAAAGGATATTTTTAGAGGGAATCTTTTTGTTGGCTATAATATATTAAAAAAATATACTTCGTAATGAAAAAATAAATTTGAAATTTTGCTTGTCATCATAATGCACCAATGATCATAGAGAATCCTATTACTAAAACCTATTTAATCATAAAATATAAAATACTTAGCAATAAAAATAAATATAATTATTGGAATAAGTATGTTAGTTGTATGTAACTGAATAAAACTACAAAGTAATATGTTCAATATATACATACCATAGCTATTAGCGAGAAATATTATGTATTTATGTATTAATGTTTTGAATATTGATTTCAAATTATGAATGAATTATAAATTAACTAAAAACAGTCTGGAACGATGGCCGTTTTGTCTAAGGCGTAGCTCGGCCTATTTTCTTGAAGAGTTTTCCACTATCCTTTAATTCAAATATGGGTGCATCTCCTCTAAATTAAACCATCCTTACATCTGAGGCACTAGCGTAATTATTTTATTTACCTATAACCCTACGGTTAGTAAATTTCATTGGAAAAAGTAAGTATATTTAACATGTTTAATGCGGTTTAAATTAACAGAAAATTGTAATACACATTTATAAGTTAATTACATTTTAACTGTTTATACATAGCAGATATAAAAAAATAAGTGTTATAATTGTAGAAAAGATCACTAATAAAAGGCAAATATGGAAATATTTATAGCCATTGAGTTTAGACAAAAATCTTTACAACAGAGATATCCGCTAGGACATACAAAAACTTACAATAACTTACGACCACATAAGATTTAATGCTTTACACGTTTAACTTTCAAATGTTTTGATGAATGAATATTAAAAACTTGTCCTTTAATAAATGATTAAGAAATAAACTTATTAAAAAATTTTTTTATATAAAATGGTTAAGCTTGATTAGTTTTTCGTGTTTATAAATATTCTTGCCTACTAATATTCATACACTCAGGGACATATATATGACACATGTATGAATGACCGTAAATTTTTATATTAATATGTATTTTACCACTATTTATACACTATTGTGGATATTTTGAATTTAAATTTATCAGTTAGAAAAATCCCTTATTTAATCTTCTTCATAGTTTACCAAGTGGTTTTTCATAAAAAAGGTGACATAACTACAATTATTGAAACAGTCAGAGTAATTGAAATTTAAATTTTTGAGATAATTTTCTCTTTGTAATATACAGTAATTGTGTACTGATCGTTTTTTTATGAGCTAGAATTGTTACTTTATTATTTCACTAATAAATTATTTGGAGAGTGAAGCAGAGGGAAAAATATAATTACACGTTTAAAATGGCAAATCATGGGGATGTAAAGATGCAAAAAATACCTCCTCCACATAGTAACGGAGTTTAACGTTAATGAAATATGTGTTTCGGAATAAATGACGTAAATTCAAGGGTAATTGTTTATGTCCAATATCTCACGTAAAGAGGAACAGCTAAGTGGGAGGGATGTTATGAAGTAAGAATCTCCTAAATCGACCCCATCGAGTACTGACTCCGACAAAATCGAGGACTACAAATGTGTAAAATTAGAATTAAAATTAGTATTAAATTAAAATTACAGCTGTTTATAAAAAAGGTCTAAATGCATAAAGTTGTCTTAAGAATATATTGTTGGCATTTAAACGTAAAATATTTATTGATATTCGACCTGCCAAACTCAAAACTAAGAATAGACACGAACATTGAAAAGACATAACTACAATTTGGTCATCACTCACTGTATCAACGTGCCGCAACCTAATATACAGTATGATAAATCTAAGTAAATGAAGCTTTCTTCGGTGGTCGAGTGGTCTAAGGCGGGGCTATTGAAATAGACTGGATTACCGATTTTGGGGACATTTGGGCTCAAACATTGATCGAGTGTAATAAGAGTGGCTTTTTTTCCTACATTGTTTTTCACTGTCCCTTTACAAAAATCGTATACAGGTTAAACTTAATTCAAACCGAATGAGTAGTAAGGCACGGTGCTAAAAATAAATAAATTTAATCGATATAGGACAGCGCAATTGAAGACCAAGGTGCAATAACGAGACAGCTCCAGTTTCATATATTTTTTAGGAGGTACAAAAAATTGATTATAAAAATTAATAGCGTGAGTAGACTTATGAAAAAAGATTATGTTATTAATAGGCAGTATAGAGAAAAAAAATATTTCCATACTTCAATTCACACTATTTATTTGGTTTCTTGTATATTCTCACAAAAATAAAGGGAAAATTAAGTTGTCGCACTATTGCACCGGGTTTTCTTATTTGATTCTAAAAAAATCTCCCTCATAACATTGACCCAATTAACTTGTAGGGAACGCAAGAAGAGATCTGTATTTTTCCAGTTGTTATAGCAAAACCTTTATTTGATCGAATAAATCAATTGTTGCTTTTATAAAAATATAGAGATTAATTTTTTTAACATGGTGACACCAACAGTTGTTGAATATAATATGTCAAGGGTTTCTTGGAATTTCATGAAAGCATTCTCTTTTTATTTAAAAAATGTTGTTGGATAGTGCCACTGCGCTCATGATAGATATTCAACAACTGTTGACGTGAAGAATATAAATTATATGTTTCTATAAATAAATATTTGGTCTATTTTTACCCCAAAAAGATTTTTCTATAAAAAGTGCCAAAATATTGGCCTTTGCTTACGGTACTTTCATCCCCACTTTGATTAATCATATTTAAGAAAGAACAAATAATATTTTTAAACTTTCACTAACAAAAATAATCAATTTACTTGATTGTTTTAGAAAATAGATCCTAATTTAATAAGCAAGAATTTGTTTGGTCATAAAATTAAAATAATATATTTTTGAACTAGCTCAATCATGGATAAGGCTTAAACTTTATTTTTTTAACTAAGTTGTTTCTTAATGGCCTCGTATTTATAATAATAATATTAATAATTAATTAATATTTAGCACCACGTCTTACTACCCGTTCGGGTTATACGCTTTAAGTACTAATTACTCTACTGGATTAGGAATTGGGAAGGTTGAATTAGAGGAAGTGAACCCGCATTTGCGTGGAGGGAGAGTG
>CABFOV010001050.1:40348-64998 GCA_902141375.1 Timema poppense
CCCCAGTTCACCTGACCGAGATTCGAACCTCGATCTCCCTGTCCTCAGCAGTCGAGCTCAACACGACTAGCGCGTTAGCCAACTACGCCACCGAGGCGGGTTATAATGATACATCATCTAACTAATGTAAGATAATATATTCTGGAATACCGCTACAATATACAAAAATATTATTCTAGTTACTTTATACTTAAACTAGCTGAATTCCCGTTACTAGCACGGGATTTTGTGCTATTATTTATTTTTGAATAAAAATGAAGAATTTTTGTTTTAAGCTTAATGGCATGGTTCTTAGCGCTAACCGAGAAACACCTCGAGGAGGTGACCATTTATCGTTTCTTACGGGGAGTTTTATTTTCAGCAGGCCCCCTTGTCTACTGCCTTGGGGCGTTATCAGCTAAACGCGGCTGGACTGGTCCCCCCTCTCCCCCATCAAACACCGCTTCGGGCCGGGTCGTCTCACTCACACAGACACTACAAACACCACAAAATTTAGCAAAATATAAACTACAGACTTCTACCTTCTCTTGGAGTTGCATATTAAAACGTAATTAAATATTTTAATTAATTGTCTGTATGGACTTTTTCCCACCCCTAGAAGCATCTACGTGGTTAAAAATAGTTGCTATATTTTTTCGAATGCATTATTATAAAAAACTATTAAAAAGAGTTTATAAACCAATATTATTGATTAAGGTAGCTACCCTGACATTATTCCCTTAATGACAAAAAAATTGGAATAAAATATCTTTACTTTTCCTTACTAGCTTATAAGGAACACCTGTGCTAAATTATAACACTCTAATTTTGTGGGAAGTGGGAGAATTAGTGATGAGTTAGTCAGTCGGTCAGTCAGTAAGGGTTTCAATTATATATATATATATATGATGAAACATGTGTAAAATTATTGTATAGATGTGTTCCTGACTCATATGTAAATATTTTCATTGTAAAACTATGTCAAATACGGTGTCATTGGTTCTTTGGGCTTGTTTTGATATTATCGAGATCTATTGTCTGTTCAATAAAACTTGGCTATAATATGAATAGGATATTGCTGGATCTTAAACATTATGTTTCCTCTGTAACTACACATTGAAGGGGTCTAGCCAGCCTGTGGTAAATACATACTATCAGTTACTTTAGAATAGATGTATCAAGTACTGCACAACGATATATTTTTCATACGGAGAACTTGTTTTGAGCAAAGTATTATGAATATCCCTGAAAAGTTTTTTGTAGATTATTTTAATAAATGAAAAGTCAGCATAAATTTTGAAGAGAGCTCACACATTTTGCCTATGATTTCTAATATTATTATTTCATCATTTAGTTTTAAAGTTTACCAAACCCTTCCTTCACCTCTGACAAGGCATCTTGTGAATGTGAGGAATGCCAGGTCTCCACCGTGGTTCGGATTCCACGTTAAACTGTAGGTCCTTCATTTCATGTCACAATCCCCCTACCATTACACATTAGCGTAAGTGCGTATAACCCGAACGGGTAGTAAGACGCTGTGCTAATAATAATAATAATAATAATAATACAAACGTGAAAAGTAAATAAAATTATACTTTTCCTTAACATATTAATACATAGTTTATAGTATTAAATAAAATGTTTAAAAATTATTAGCATATCTTAAATTGTCATTTTACTTTATTTTATCATACTTATAAGTTATTTTTCTCAATACAAAATACTAAAATGAGGTACTATACATGAGTAAATTACAAATGCCATAGAAGGATTCACCTACATACAAAATGGAGTAAGTAAATAACTGCTTCTAAGCTAGTTAACAACATTTACTTTAGGTCCTAATTCAAATTTTAAGTGAAAAATGAGAAAAAGAATTCCAAATAAGCGACCCTCCACCAATATATGATACAGTATATTAAAGGAGCATCCCTAAGTTCACAAAGAGGAGGCGGTTCTCTTCTAATTTAAAAAACAGATGCGTATAACCCCCTCTTCAAGACGCATCTGTCCACTGGTAAAACAATGGTAAAACTGAAACTGAGTCTCTTAGATAAGTTCATCTTTCCCGTGATCCGAATCCAACGTGTGGCGCATTCCCGTCATTCCTTCTTTCCCGCCTTTCACCCTTCCGACTTCAACAGAAACACATATTTATTTCTATTTAATTCTTTTCCGTTACAAATCTTTGGAATTTCTTCAATATAAAGCCTATATGAGATGGGGGAAAAATAATATTTATCCAGATACAACAAATATTTCTAAATCAAATATCAAAGTCCTTCCTAACATGACAAGCCATATTGGAGCATATAAACTCAGGAAATATTATGAAAAAAATAGCTATATTAATAAAAAAGTGAAATACGGCTAGAAAAATAAAAAAGTGTAATATGAATGACTGCTAGCGCTCGTATTATTAACTAGCAGTTTTTGAAATATTCTAACGTTTTCCAAAACATAAATATAGGAATAAAGCTTACGAAAGTAAGCTGATATATGGAAATACTAGTGTTAAACACAACTAAAGATAAATTGAATAATATATCTATCAGTCTCTGTACGGGTGCACTTTCTTTAAATTCAAGCATCCTAATCCCAAACATAATAGCATAATTAGTATGTATGCAAATAAACTTAACGGGTAGTAGAACGCGTTGATTATATATATATATATATATATATTCTATAAGGTTGGCAGTTGCCATCGTGATTGTAGTGTATTAGTCTATGTATTATTTTTCTACAACTAATAATTATTTATAATCAATATTTTTCAAAAATTTGGTACTCATTATTTAATTGTGGTCCTAGAAAAACAAGAAACTATGACGTTCCCACTTAATCCACTTATTCTCAACAAAATAATAAATAGTAACCCGCTCGAAGATGTATTAAGACATTTTTAGTCTGAATATTTTCTTAAAAACCTTTAAGAATTTCTTTCAATACCCTTAGTGTCCTGATTTAATTGCAAAATAAGATGAAATTTAAAATCTATCAACTGTGCTAATTATTAATGGCCTTTACAGGCCAGCTTCTTAGTTTAATGGTTAGCATTCCTGGCTACTAATCTTGAAGTATTCCGGTTTAATTCCTTGACGCATCATAGGTATTTTCCCGAAGGAGAATTGTTCCTATAGTTGTCATGATATGGTTATTTAGGGATAAGATAGGTCTAAGACTTCTACTCGCAACACATAATCAGCATCATAATTATCATAATATCATCTAACCGTGACGAGGATACCAACTGAACAATCAGAGTTCCCCGAACTCATAAGACAGTTACATATCCACCACTGACAATTGAAGACTAGGAATGTATAGCTGTCTAGCCGACCAGCACAGGTGACATACGCTAAATATTTTTTTTTTAAAACCCTTCATATATATGATAAAATTACTGCAAATTATTACTCCCTATCAAGTAGCCATATTTAAAGTTATGCTTGTATATGAAAGTTATTGTTTTATTTCAAGTATACATAAAATTAAATATAATTTAAATATACATTTTACGGACTGAAAAATAATTAAAAGAGAACATAATTTATTATAAATACACATTTTCATTTTTATCTCCGCGTCTTAATATCCGTTCGGGTTATACGACTATGTACGCAATTCACTAATGGGTTAGGTATTATGCGGTCTTAATTTAGAGGAGATGCGCCGGCATTTACGTGGATGGAGAGTGGATAACAGTTTAGGGAAACCCACCCTAAGTACAGCCAAGCTATCGAACACTCATCTCCCCGTCTTTGACAGTATAGCTCAATATGAATGTGGCACGTTAGAACACGTTGTCACCGAAGCGGTAAAGATTTATGTTGATCTAACGAAATATAATTGAACAAATTGAGTTGGAATATAAAATGCCGTATTTAAGTATTTAGAAAATAAACCCTTCATTAACATGGTAAATATATAGTCAAAGTACACTTTACAAAAATATATGAGACTTAGCACATCTTTTATAATTTACTTATGGTTATCTTGGATTTAAAAAATCATTATATACAAGTTGGGATCCAAAATATCAAATATCCTACAGTGTGTACGTAAAATATTTTATATAAAAGTACATGAGTACATGACATTTTTCGGGTTAATATGTGATGTAACTCTAAAATATGATTGAAAGAGGAGAGATGGATGATCAATATTTATCAAATTAAAATTACATCAAAATTAGTTGCATATTACCAGTGTTGAGAAAAAAAAACTTTTTTGCAAATAGGATCAAAATATCTCTTAGGACCTGAATCTTAAAGCAAGACCTTTTTATATATCTACAAATATTTCTTCGATTCCCCTCCACCACTTGCTTTTTGTATCTACAGTTGAAAGATATCCTTGAATCAGCCATGATCGGAAGTATTTTGGAGGGTTGAATGTGACTTATGAAGTTATAACTGTTTTTTTTTTAAATAATAAGTACGTTATCCTTTTCACTGAAAGGTGAGGTCAAACTGGGGTTACTTCCAAGTCTATTTTAGAAATCCCCTCTCTTATTCGAAATATGAGATAGCAATAGTGCTCAAAGTTCATTTTAGTTGTAAGAGTTGGGCAGGCATTTCTCTTCCTCAAGGCTGCAAATACTCTCTAACAGCATATAATTTCACTTGTATTGGTTTGTAATCTGAAATACAACTTGAGTGTCTCTTCTTAGTCATAAAGTATATTTAATTTGTTATTTTATAATCAATTATTCGAATCTATCACTTTGACACAGCCTGGTAAATCAATGCATTTACTATAAAGCGGTATATTCTCTACATACCTTTTGAGATACTCGTAGAATGCATTTTGACAGATTGGTGGCTCATATTTCCTATTTCTTAAGGGGAGAAAAATAATTTCAAATGAAAGGATACCGGCTGCCTCAAGTAATGTTTTCTAAAACAAATATATATTTTTTTGCCTCAACTCAAAAATATTGACTAGACACACAAAGTACCAGGTTAAGTGTAGTGATGCCCAGGCCATACATGACCTAGGCTGCGCTGGAAAGGATATCCGCCAGCCTGTCATCCAAATGACCACATAATTATTGGTAGAAATAGGCCCCTAGTTCGTTTATCGCCTGGGGGTTCCAGCTGTACGTGACCATGAAGACTGTAGCTGCAGTCACACTGCACACCATGGTTGTAGAGAATACCACCGATGCCATCGTTAAACTCGGCCCTGGCATTGGGGCAAAACGAATTCAGGTGATGATGGGTGGGTACCTCCGATGTAAAGAGAATAGATAGGTAGCGCCATTTGGAAGAATTTGTTGATGTCATTGCTTACGTCAGTCACGAAACTACGTCACCCAGTACACAGCAGTTAGTAGTATGTCGTGCGGTCCATGTATTTCAGACGGTCCTTTCATTTATCTTTATGATTATTTATCTATTTGTGCCTGGTAGTGGATATTTCGTGTATAGTTAGTTACTTTATTATGCTTACCACTCAAGTATCTGTTTTAATATGCTAATATAAAATACAGCAGGGATGTTTTAGTTAATGATTCAATAATAGTAACTATATTACTAAATATATGTATGAATACTAACTATATGTAATTTTATTGTTCTTATCAAGCTGTTTATATTTTTATAATAGTTTTTCTTTTATATAACATAATACATAGGATACAAGTCATTGGTGAACAATCAAACTTTAAGCTTTTTGTTAGTTTATATACGTACGTTTGGCAAGTAATTGTTGGACCATCAGACTTTTAGGCTTTTTGCTAATTTATTTGCGCACGTTCTTCAATTGTAATTACATGTGTTTTCAAACAGACATAAAAAATGCCTAGCTTTGCTGTTGCACTCTGTGTAAATAATCAACGAAACTGCAAGGGTAATAATATATATTTTTATTCCTTTCTTATGGGTCTAAAAATTGTCCGTACATGGGAGTTCAAATGTAAAAGGGAAGAGACAATTAATACAAATTTTGCTCAAATATGTTCCATTCATTTTGCTGATGGTGACTTTTATATTTGTGATGATAAATTGAAAGTTAACTAAAATACAAATAACTTAAAACAAATTGAATGATGCCAGTGTTATTACAATGGTTCCAACATGTATGTAATTTTGAACGTATTTCAATAATTTTTTAAGTATAATTTTTCAATTTTTCTCATTTATTGTTGTAGATTTTAAATATGTTTTAATAAATTTAATGTTCCCAAACGTGATATTATAATTTATAACATTAATTATTTAGAAGGGACTTAATTTATCTTCCATAAAGATTTGTGAATGTCAATCCATGTTCTCATGTGTCATTTTCAGTGATTCACTGAAGATTGATACAAAATGAACGTCAGAACACTAATTTCATTTGGTTGAATTATTATTTAACCCTTTCATTAAAAGTAAAAAGGAGTTATACTTTTTAAATTGTTAAATTTTATCATTTTTGAAAAATGAAAACAAAATGAGCATTGTGAACAAATTCAAGAATTAATGAATTCGTTTTTATTTAAATGTAAAGATTTATTTATATATTTACAGACAATGTGTTGTTATAAGATTTCTAAAAAATGGTATTTAAGTGGCGATACGAACAACCGACCCATTTTTGGACTGTTACAGACAATTTGAAAGTCTATGGAATATAAGTGCTGATTTGTATCAAATAAAACATAACGTGACGCCATTTCAGTAAATTAAAAAGTAGTTGATTATTTTTAACATAATCATTATGATAAATGACTCATGTGAACAAATTCCATTTATTTTAATTTTTTTATAAAAAAAATGAATCACTTGAAATTATTCATTTTAAGAGACACGTGAGAACACGAATTTAAGCGCTGGATAGTGTACTGAATGACGTCACACGCTCAGCCAATCAGATGTATTTATACAACTGGTGCTACCTTCTATTTTATATACATTGGGTATCTCCGCTTGGTTCCCGAGACAGGGTCCACTGTAAGACGGTGCATCACACCAATATGTATTCCACCACAACCTTAGGGTAGGTCACCGATGCTGGCAGTAGTTGCCCAGCTGACAACCATTTTAAGGCGCCGAAGTAACTTCTACAATTTAATCCAGTACCAATAGTCAATTGTGACCCTGACTACAAGTGTGATATATATTCAGTTCCTGCACAATTTTGTTTCTAAACACAGAACTAATCTTTTGTTTTGTTTATAAGAATATATTCCTTAATCATCAACAACTATACATTAACAACCCAACAGATTGAAAATAAAGGAACACCAGCCTCTTGGGGCCCTCAGTGGTTAGTTCGCTTGATAAACAAAACCCTACATAAAACTTAAGTTGGCGCTCTTAACGGGCTGATAGTTTCCAAACGTAAGGATGGGAGAGGGAAAATTTCAAAAAGCTCTCCCTAACACACATATTGAACCAAGTGGCCCCAATAGTAAACATAAAGAGAGGATCGTAGGTTACAGGAAACAAAGAACTAGAAATACTATTTATTACACAGGAAGGATAGGAACAAGTACAAGAACAAATTAGTTCTATATACACTGAAAATAACCAAAATAATAATGTCCTACACGCACTTGATAACTGAGACATCAACCTTTTTGCCACTCGGTGGCGTGGGCTCATTGACTGTCTTTACAGTTGTTTTTTTCACACGACTGGAAAAGCGCCACCAGGAACTTCAGAAAGGCGCCGGAGCTGAGTCCCGATGAATCCTGTCTCAGACACACTCAGGAGCGTTCACTCCCCACCGTCACAGACTACCTAAGTCAGTCATACTAAGAAGGGAGATCCACTATGGTGTCTCTGATACAACTACTAACATTAGATTGGAATAGTCGAATTACTTCTTTCTCTGCCATTGATACTGATACAACTAGAATTGTAAATATTTGGTATCGGTACAGCCTAACAAAAAATATCGGTGAATTGACAGGTAAAAATATTAAATTGCTATAGAAATTCATAAAGTTAATTACCGACATGAAGCTACGAAATGAGATAAATGTAATCATTTTAATTTCCTTTGGTTAACAAATTATATTTACAGTTATTATTTACATTTCTCAGTAACAAGTCTTATTTACATTTGATAAAATTGTTTCGTACCTGGCGTCATGCAGCGGCCGGTTTCCAACTATTCTCGGTGGCTCTGCCAAATATTTTCACACCGAGTCTTGTGTATACGCACATTTGGAGACTCAATCGATCATAGAAAAGGAGTGTAAAAAGTTTTCATAGGAATTTTAATTAAACTTTCTTTTTATGTGTAGGGTGACCTGGTGGTCTAGGGGTAAGATGTCAGACTTCTATGCTGGCGGCTGGGGTTCAATCCTCGGTCCCGGCACAGATTTATCTGATTACCAAACCCCTCCTTCACCTCTGACAATACATCTTGTGAATGTGGGGAATGCCAGGCCTCCACCGTGGTTCGGATTCCACGTTAAACTGTAGGTCCTCCATTTCATCTCACAATCACCCTACCATTACACATTAGCGTAAGTGCGTATAACCCGAACGGGTAGTAAGACGCGGTGCTAATAATAATAATAATAATAATAATAATAATAATAATAATAATTTTTATGTGTAATATTAAAACTAGATAACTTAGGAAAGTGTAATGTACTGTAGTTATTATAAATTAATTATTCATATAATCACCTTTAGTTGTATCAATTGTTATGGATCCCGATAGTCCAGAAACTTGAGAGTGATGTAATGAATGTATTCTTAATATGAGTATATAGGGAAAAGTTCGCCACGTATCTCTCTATACTTTATGAGGATACCTAGCTGTGAGAATCACTGTGCACTACTTGTATCTTGCTGAGATTGGTTTATCTACCAGAGGGGTGTGTGAACCTCAATATGGCATGGGACTAGTGCAGGCAGTCGTTCCATTGATCTAGAATAGCTAGGATGCTTGGAACATTTCCATGATAACGAATAATTAGCATGCATGCACTGAGAGTGTTCTTTGGTCTCGACATTGAGACCATTGGACCTCTAAATCTTTCAAAGGCCACTAAAACCTTAACACAAAGATTAGACTATTCCTTAACTATACTTAATGGCACCTTATACAATAAAATGGACTTGCCAAATCCCATAATCAAGTCGTAGTTCCTACTTGTGAGGGCTACACTTAATCCTCTTTCAACGCATCCTGATAGATATGAATAGAGATTATCTAAATTTGGCCGTCAAAATAATTTATATCACTACTAAAGTTTATAAATTTAATAGTAATTTAGGGATGCAATTTTATAAATGCACCGTGTCCACAGAATACTTTTAAACTATTTTAACCTGGGCTCATACGTTTAAATCTACAGACATAGTTATAGTACCTTAATATTTATTAAATGCATTGCAGGGCAGTCTGTAAGTAAATACAGTAGTAAGTAACTTAGTCAACAATCAATGAGATTGAAGAAAAGATTCTTATGATTGTGATAAAATGAGGATGAGTTATGTCATAGAAAGAGATAAATTATAAAATAAAATTGAAAAGATTAAAACTTCTCATTCTTACCTTAGAAATAATTTGTTATATTAAATATTTTAAATAATCGTTTCTTTAAAATATTCACACACACACACACACACACACACACACATATATATATATATACAATATAAAAATAATTCATACCTATTGTACGTCATATAAACCAACGTATGAATGAAACACACAGAATAAGAGGTCCTTCAAAAAATACTGATTATTTAGAACAAACCCCAAAATAACTTTGAAAAGAAACATATCAAACGCAAGCCCCGTTCACTAAATCACTTTACCCCAAAGTAATTAACCTAGCTCTGCAATGTATCTCTGTATGTGTGAGTGTAGGCAGTATTTTGTTGATATGTAACTTTGTGGTTAATACGGAATCGTTGGTGTGGGGGAACTGTGTGTTGGCTACTAACGGGCGTAAGTGTCACTTTGACAGATATTACCGCTAGCTGATCAATTAAATTCACGGACAGCTATGTATGGCCTTCTATAAAGGTGATGGGTATGAGTATGTATGGAGGGGGGACACACATATATAGAGACTGGATATATGTGTTATGTATCTGAATTGAACACATGTGATGTACAGTTATGAGTTCTCTCTTCCCTCGAAAAAAAAAAGATTGAGGGGAGAAATATTCACTTGAAATTTGAAAGATGATAAAAGTGTCCCTTTGCTACGAATAAACTATTTGTATCGGCAACACTTGTTTTTATAATGCACTATATTTATTGAACTTAATTGGATCGAAATTAATTATTATTTTAAAAATATTTTTCGTCAGTCAATATGAAGCAGTAATCGACATTAATTCCATAGATATAAATGTGTATACTATATATGTGTATACATTTATATATATGTATATATACATTAACAAATCTTCTTACTACCCATTCGAGTTGTAGGCATATTGACACGTATATGGTATGTTTAAGGAAGGTCGAGTTTAGAGAAAATGTACACCAATTTGAGGGGAGATAGAGGATAAAACAATTTAGAACTAAAATAAACCTAATACATTCTACCGGGATTTGCACCCGGCCTTCCCTCTCCTCTAAATAGTATAATATATTGTAAGAGATATGTTATAGAACATGTGACCACCGTTGTGGGTCAATGTGTTTATCCATGTACTCTCTTTATTATAATTTAAGTACTTTTTTCTAAGATAATTACATTACTAGTTTTCATAGGATTGCAAATATTAAGCTACTGATTAAGGTACTTGGAATAATCTTTTTTTCTATGGTAGGGCCCTCGTCTATTTCAAAAACGCCCATGACTTGACAAAGGTATTATTAAATAATAATTCTATTCTATATTCTAGTTTAAAATCAAGAGATATATTTTCTTTTTTTAATTAATGAGACAATTTAATCATTTCATAATACTGATTTTTTCTAATATTCCAGCTCTACAAAACAATTTATCAGTCGTTTCCACAGTCAAATGAGCTTCACTCTTTAGTCTGCCTGACCTGGATTCATAATTTATGGATATAGCCTCTCGTAGAAGATGGAGATTCGTAGAATTGTTGCTTCCACTAGTGGCCAACCATTCCTAATTTCAAGAAAACGTGTATTGTAAATAAACTGGACATCTCGATATGAAGGAGAGAGAGATAAATTAATAGAGAAGGATAGATCGTAACAAAGTCTGCGTTCTCAGATTGGCTGATTGGAATGATGACGTAGATGACACGACACTTCAGACGGAGAGAGCCACATGGATTTTAGGGTGACTTGTGTTTTGGTAGTGCCATCCGATTCTGATGCAAATTAGAAAGCGGAGGCGACCCTTTTCGCCCCCTTAACCATCCAAAATCCTTTCTCTTCCTACAATATAGACTACATTCTGGTTGTCGCGGAGAGGATTTGTATAATATCCAAGCCTGAGGTGGTGAGGTGGGGGTGGTATGTTGGGTGATTTGAAGGGAGTGAAGAGGTTGGAGCAGTACGAATGGAATTGGTAATGGGAGGGAGAGGGTCAAAAGTTGGTTTCTGTTCACTCTATAGACATCAGAAAATACCCTTTATGTTCAAGTTCTCTTTGCTCGAAGAGGATACATTCTCGTGTCTTCATGTATAAGAGCTAAATACTGCGTTTTATATTTATTACCCTTTTGCAAAGTTACCGACTTACCTAAAGCTGTAAATTAAAAAATAAATATTTAAAATATTTTTTATTTATTCACTTTGTTAAGTAGAGAAAATTTAATAAATAGATCATTTGTTTTAATTATTAAATAGCTATATTCACAATCAATTATTATTCCCATGAATACACTTCAAATAAATATCAATTTTTATTTAACTTAAACGAATTAAAGATATGTATATATTTTGGTGACCATACAATTTAATAAACTATTTAATTTAGTCAAACTAGATTAATTATATGAAACAATATGCAAACATATTCTTTAAACAATATAATTAACATATAGTATTGGTTTCATATATTTCACAATAGTCTAGTCAGGCTTGACTTGAAAGTATTTAATTTTAATTTGACTGGTTTCAATGATTGTAATATTAAATTGTTAATAATGTTCAAATTTGACTTGGTAATAAGTAATAGATGACTAAATTATATCTTCTTTATTTTTATTCCCCTCTCCTTATTTGATAATAGCTTAGTCTTCTATGACCACATGTTTGAAGTTACACCAACTTCAGGTTCTATTTATGATATATATGATTTTTTGTTAAATACATATTAAATGAAAGTTTGGGAAAACTTAAAGGTCTTATGTATAAACTTTTTTTTGTGGGATTATTAAAAATATTTGCGAGGAATATTTCATAACTTCTAAGATATTGACAAAACAAATCTGCCGAGATACAAGAACCTCACTATTCCTTTGAGAAAAAGCAAAAGATCTGGTATACATTAATTTGATTAATAATTTTTTTCATCTGTATGCACCAATACCCAAAGTACTGAAATAACCAAGCGTTGAGAATTATGTAGGGGGAGATTCAGTGAGAGGTATAACTATCATCCACTGTCAGAAAAGTCAATACATTTCCCAGATTATAATTTGCATCTAACCCAACTTTATGCCAAGGTTAAAGGGCTATCTGACCTGGATTTTTTTAAAGACCCCACTTACTGCAGTGACAATAACTTAGTTTTTAAGGTTCTTATAACGATCGTAATGTACAAAGGGTGGATTATCCTAAATGGTTTTATACTCTTCCTCTACACAAATAAGAGCGAGTATAAATAATTAAAAATTCAACCCTATTGCCCCCCCCCCTTCTCTGAATCATCAATGCATTAACGTAGCTAGTACGTATGCGCATAACCCGAGTGGGTAATGAGAATCGATTATATAAACCTATCCGAAGTGTATATTTAAAAAAGAAAATGCTTTAGGTATTTAACTTGCACTTTATTAAACGACTGATTAATTATTATATCAGCACAAGAGTATTTCAATGAGCGAGCTTGATATAGCCTACTAATTTTGCCGGAAAAGATATTTTCACATATTCTCAGTGTTATTTTACATTCCAAAACATACATGGGCACAATAGGCCTTACTTACCCTTCGAATGAAGTTATACGATTTTTTATCTCTCAAGAATTTACAATGTTACAGTTATGTAATATATGTAATAGCTTTGCTAAGTTTCTTAGGTGCTCCAGGTACATATAATAGGCGTAAAAATTAAACTAGGTTTAATAGGTGTGTTAATGTGTGAAGGATATTATGATTTTAACACTTTTGAGGATTTTTTTAGGGGGTAAAATTATTTAGGGAGATTTTTCAGAGGGTAAAACTGAAATAAGTGTTTAACCTTTCCCCACAAATTTTACTACATGAAACTGTTTTTCATTAATTTTCATTAGGTCCTATTTTCTTTAATCTATTTTGTAAATTTTTTTAAAATTTCCTATATATTTTGGTTCATTCTTTTTCATTCATATCTTTTTAAGAAGAAAATTGGTATTTTTGGGGGAAATTCAGGTTCAATTAGGGGGTAAATTTCATTAGTCAATCTGGCAACACTACTACTAACTTCAAACTTGCTGTCTGTTTTCCGAAATACCAGTTGATCGTGGATTGTTTACTTTGATAAGTTTTAGATTGTTAAAATGAATTCTGGAATTTCTAGAGGGTGGCAATTAATGTAAATAGGTTTTGAAGCTGCAAGCACTTCATAAAAAGGTAAGTAAAATACTTTTGCAATAATAATTAATTATTATTTTAGAAATTTGCATCTCGTAGCCTAACCTAGCCTATAATAAGGAGAAGAAAATCATAAAGGTTAATTTTGTTTCTGTATGTAACTTGTTAAATTTGGACGTTTTTGTTAATATTACAAAATAACCATTACCGTGTTTTTATCGTCAAAAATTGATGATAGGCACTACCGCAACAGATTTTGATCGTAACCTTTCGACGATTGGCAGTTGAAGAGTTAAGCTATAGTTTTGTATAGAGCTTGTCGATATTTCGTATTTAAGTTTTATGACAGTTTGTAAAATTGTATTTCTACAAATCAACTGTTTTTTCAGATAAATCAGCGGTGTATGACTCAGAGTCAAGCATTAATACTCAGGTGCTTTATGACTCGGACGCTGGCAGAGAATAATATGTTCCCCATGAATAATAATCTTCATATTCTGATGAGCAATTGGCTAGTAAAACTAAATGTAGTATTCACAGTCATTTGGATTATCCTATACCCACTAACCGAGGAGTGAAGGGTGATAGTCTAAGATAAGTCAAAAAAAGGAAAGCTAATAAGAAGACTCAATAAAACAAACAGCCAGAAAAAGGGTCAGACATGAAGAGAATTGGTTATGCAATGTAATGAAACAAAAATTATCTAAAGTAGAGGAATATGTAAATAAAAAAGAAAGTTAATTCCAGCTAAACAGTTGAAACCCTCTTGTTCATGTAGAATGAAATGTAGGGAAAAAATATCAGAAGATCAAAGGAAAGTTATTTTTAGTTCATACTATTCTGAGGTTAATAATACTGATGTAAAAAGACAATTTGTAAGGTCTTTCATTCTTAGCCTACCTACTGTTCGTTCTAGGAAATAAAATCTTGATTCTGGCAAAAACAAAGAAAATACTTTGTTTTGCCATTTTACTGTCAATAATAACAAGGTGAGAGTATGGAAGCCTTTTTTTCCCCAATACCATTGATATTTCTAACAAGGTTGTTATTAAAGTTTAGAGAACACACTACCAGGTATTATAAAACCAGACCAAAGAAACAAAAACACTCCGTCTAACGAAACCCCTGATGCTGTAATTTAGAATGTTATGAGCAATATTTCCTCTTTTCCCCAATACGATAGCCACTGCAGTAGGGAAAAAAGCGAAACAGAAAATGTGGGAACAGAGTTAAATGTTGAAAAAATATATGATTTATACTTAGATTCCTGAAAAGATTTAAAAATAGATAAAAAACATGTTGCAGAAAAATGGCAGTACCATAATGTGTTCAAAACTCAAGTAAATCTTTCATTTAAAGCACCAGAAGTTGACTCTTGTGACACATGGGACTCATATCAAGCAAAACTCAAAGGTGACTGAAGTCAAACCGAAAAATACCACATTAGAGCGGAGTATCATGCTCAACTTACTGAGTCAAAATGGAGGTATGATTTAAAGAGTTCAGACTATAAAACCGCTAAAGGGAATCAAAATCACAAGGTTTTGACTGGTGATTTACAAAAATATTTAACAAAACCCCTCATAACGAATAGTATAAGTTTTTATAATATAAAACTATTTCCTCTGAACTCTACTCTATATGACTCATCAGAGTCATCTGTTCATTGTGGGATGAGACCAAAGGAGCCAGGGGGCAATAAAATTGCTTTTTATTTGCTTGAGTGGGCTGATAGTGTGATTCCAAACTCAAACGTCGAAGAAATGACTTATGGACAGACAATTGATACGAAAAAAAAAATCAATGATTATGTGTTTCTTTTGGATTATAAAAAATTGTACTAAAATTGTAAAAAAAAAAAGTTCATACTTAAAGGCCACTTGCACATGGAGGCAGATTCTGTGCATGCTCTAATCGAAAGAAAAAGGAAAAAGACAAAAAATTGTTCTTTTCTCATTCCATGGGATTGGCAGCAACTTGTAAGCCTGTGTTCAAGCAAATATTGCGTTTATAGCATGGAGCTTGAAGATTTCAGACACTTTGATTCACTACTAACTGGTAAAGAAACTCCTTTTGTGTCCAGAAAAACTGATGTTGATAAAAATCCTATGAATTTTTCAAAATGTGTGTAATTAGAAGTAAGAAGAGAAAATATGGCGCAGCTTTTATTAAAGTCATCGTTTGATGGAGAATTCGGAAAAGTTGACTTCATAAAATCCCGAAGAGCTCAAGAAATACCATGGCCTGCAGACGTACAATGTGTTTCAAATCAAAAATTGTCAATCAACAAATAAAATTACAATGATTTGATGTCGTTGCTACCATTCCTACCAACAATCTGCCATGACTTCCATACAAAATTTACCACACGTGATCAACGCCCCAAATTACCCAAGAGAAGACATTGATGAATTTTCTGATTAATGATCTTGTTTTTGAAGTTATACTTCTTTAGGCGCGTTATTAAAAATGATGAGAGTGAAATTTTAAGATGCGCGCGCATCACTGTAAAACAAAAGTAACAGGTTGAAGCTAACAGCTCATTAAGTCTCGAAAAAAAAAGCCACCAACAAAATAGAAATTGAACCTCTTTTAGTCGCGCATGTTGGTACGCTCGTCGCCTCTGATCACTGTTTTCATATATATAATATTTATCCACATGTTTCTAGATTCTACATTCACAACACGTGTTTTAGTTTCATACAAGTGCGAATTATATATGTGCTAATAAATTATATTCAGTAGTGATTTAAATTGAATATTTTGATTAATATTATTTAATATTCGTAAATATTAGTGAAAAGAATTGTGCTTATAGACTTTTTCAAGTGCTCAAATATAATTGAGGTTAACTATCCGTATGTATTATTTATTGATATAGATTAAAATATTATTATTTAACATATTTAATACTAAATATTATTAAATTATTATTGATAATATTTATTATTGGTTATTTAATATTTACAAAATAAAGAAATAAAATTAATAAAACATTTAATAAACTTTTTGATATAAATGAAAAGTGAATATTAAATTAATAAAATAATATTTAAAAAATTAATAAACTTAAATTCAATTTTTTAATTTATTATTAAATTTATTCATTTACTTTTAAAATATTAAATAATCAATAATAAATATTTAAAATTAAGAATCTTATAATATTTAGTACAAATTATGTCATATATATTTATTATTTATTTAATTTTTCAAATTTAAACTGAAATTTATTGATTGTGTTGATTATCCTTTTCCAGTCTTTTTATCATTTTATTGTAATTAATTATTTGCATGCAATTAAAAACTATTTTTTAATGATGCCAAAAAAGTATAACTTCTCACGCGCGTACATAAGTACACACACCATTTTTTTTAATATTAAGAAAGCACACAATGATTTTTAAAACTTACATTTCGCCTTTTTCTTTGAATGTATAGTCCTGATATTGAGTAAAGACGTCAGAGGAAAGAGGCACTATGTCCTTTTACTTAAAAAAAATTAATAAAGTAAAATAAAATAACAGATAGCTTTAAACTATATTTATAATAAGTAAAGATATCAAAAAATAATTACAAGAAATATTAATGCATAGGCTATTTCAATAGAAGAGCTATAGTTAAATAATAATAATATTTAGCACCACGTCTTACTACCCGTTCGGGTTATACATTTTGGTACTAACTACGCTAATGGATTAGGAATTAGGAAGGGTGAATTAGAGGAAGTAAACCCGCATCTGCGTGGAGGGAAAATGGAAAACCATTTAGGAAAAACAATCCCCCGGTTCACCCGACCGAGGTTTGAACCTCGATCTCCCCAGCAGTAGAGCTCGACACGACAAGCGCGTTAGCCAACTACGCCACCGAGACGGGTAGCTATATTTAAAGAAACTTGAAAAAAAAATTAAAATAGCTCTCTTTAAAATTTTACTTTTTGTCACATAGTGCCTTTACCTACCACGTACAAATATGTGTACTGGGTTTGCTGGGTGTGTTATGTGTAAAATCTGGGCTAGGTGTGCAAAGTGTTTTAGATTAACTTTGTGTAGGCCTACTATATGTAACAGATATACTTACTTTAAATGTTTACCTATGTGTCATATGTGTAAATATACTGTGTACTGTGTGGTGTACTGATTTTTTGAATGTGCACATCTTGTAATATTGTTTATATGTGCAATAGGTTTACTACGTGTGTAAAGTAAGAGGTTTTAAGTGAAAAAGATTAACTATGTATGTAATTGTAAGGAGTGTGTTAGGTGTACTGGTGTAATAGAAGTACTAGCTCTAATAGGTGTGTTAGAAATACTGGTGTACTAGAGGTACTAACTGTAATAGGTGTACTATGATCACTAGCTGTATTTGGGTCGTTAGGTGTACTAAGTGTGCTATGTGTGGTTTGTTAAGTGTAATAGGTGTTCTAAGTTTTCTAAATTCATAAACGATATGAGTATTTGTTGATAAGTATAGAGTTAAAGAGAAGAACTAAATCATTCAACTATTTAGTATAACTTAATAAAGTGGTCACCAAATATCAATAGCAGTTTTGACAGTTATTAGGAATCTATATATAAAATGAATCTCTAAATTTGTCTATACGTTCGAGTGACTGTCTCACCGTCTGTTTGTTGCTAGTAAGCCCAAAAAGTACTCAACGGATCGAGACGGTACTTACTCTGATGTACCCTTTATTTATAAAAATTTAGGTTAAGTTGTACACCATCACGCTATCTCATCTAACAAAGCAGTGACGAAAGCACCAACTGTTAATTTGGTTACATTTGTATCAATCCAATTATATTAACTTTTAATATTATAATGCTTAAATTTTCTTCCTAAATATATGTATGTTTTCAGTCATTGTATGCATCTAAACACAAAAACACACAAAAGTTAGTTGTGACTTGTAATTTGATCTTTGATTTACACAGATAAGACTAGTAGTTAGCTATTAGTAAATAAAGAATAACGTACAGTGTACAATTTATGTTTAAAATGTCTTTATTTTTAATGAAATGTAGTGATTATAGTTTTATAGCAAATAATTAATATCTATTTTAATGTTCATAGCAACCATGCCTCTATGTTTGAGATCCAAATTTTGTATGCTTGCATTTACGTGTTAAGGTTGGGTACTTCTTCAGTTATTTTATCGCTTTGCGTTTGGATTCTACTCATTTAGTTTTGTTTTGTTGATAAATAATAAATAAATTTACACAATATATATTTGTGTTCACTGCAGGAGTGCCACCACGAAAGATATCAATGATTAATGGGCTTCAATTTGCGTCTTAAATTTATATATTTTTCAGTCATTTTATGGTTCTGCTTGTAAATAATATTTATTTAGGTTGGTTTCTTTTATAGTAAATATTATCTACTATTTATTTTATTGTTCAATGAAACATTGTATTCACGTAAGAGAAATACTGCTAGCTTGTTTGGATTTTCATCTAAAATTTAGGTATTTTTTCCATTCATTAATGGTTTTACATATAAATCCTGTTTATTTAGTTAGTTTGATTCCTTTGAAAATAGATTAAAACTATTTACTCAATAGTCATTGCAACAAATATTAGACACAATGGAGACACTGTTAGCGTACTTGAGATTGCGTCTTATGTTTAAGTAGTTTTCACTTATTTAATGGTTTAGCATGTAAGGTTTTTTTTAATATTCTGGTTCCTTTTATGATAAAATAATACTATGTATTTTGTTATGCATTGCAACATTGCTTCCATTCAAAAGAACCACTGATAGCTTGCTTGCACTGAAATCTTAATTCGTGTATTTTTTCATTTATTTGGTGCTATTGCCTATAAATTATATTTATTTAGTTTAGTTTATTTGGTAGTAAATTTAAACCATTTATTTTGGTGTTAATTGCAGTAATGAATCAACTTAAACAAAATCATCTCAAGACAAGTACTTCTAAAGCAAAATAGAAAGATTTCTACGGCCCTTGGAAAGTGGAAAGGCAATCTCAAAGGTAGGGACGTTTAAGTGGTCAGATAACACGACAATCACCTTCGCGAGCTACTGAGTCTACTGAAGAGTGTGATGTCACTTGTACTCCCAAAGAAGTATGCAGTCACCATCTAGAGCTGCTGAAAGGTGCCGTCCATCGTGAAGCACGTTTAGCTTTAGATCTAGGACGTCATTCTCTATTATAAAGAGATGGAATCAGAGACAGAGCGAATAAAGCTTTAGTCTCTCGATTATGAGTGGCAGGTTCTTTTTAGATAATTAGAACCAGAATTGCCTCTTTTAACCCGGGACGGCATACACACTCACATTATATGGAATCTAAAGAGGATTTTGGAGAGCGTGTACTTATAACCTGGAAAGGTGCAATAAAATTAACAAGGCACAGAAAGTTCATTTAGCTGTCGAACGACACAGGGTTGAGGTTGTTATGCAGTCATAATAGGAATACTAATACCAAGCATGACTTACTTCATATAGATAAAGACATGGCTTAAATATACAGTGGGAGTTTAAAGAGCAATGGATATACGTGCTAATAGAGTAGTTTTATGATGGTTGAACAAAAATAACAGTGTATTTTCACACAATCCATCTATTAAATACGCAAATAAATCACACGTTAGTTTTATGAAAGAGATGTTTGTGTCTTATGCTCCTAACATAAGAGAGTAAAATTGTAAACAAAATCATCTGCTATTCAATTGTATTGCTTTAGTTTAATAATGATAATAGATGAATATAATCATATACATAATTTTCTACCTTTTTAAATCAGTTTTTGGTGGCTATGTATGCCAAAACAGAGACGGAAAATTGTATATCAATTAGGACGAAACTAAGAATGAATGTGGAAGCTTATTGGTATCTTCTGGATGTGCTTAAGTACTGGCAAGTGATTCTTCCAAACGGCTTCACGGGAGGCCAGCGGTACTTGAACGAGTACACGCAGGATGCATACTGTTACGTAAGAAGATATTTACACCTGGAACTATTCATAACCAGTGCCATCAGGCCCAAGTAAGAAGAAATAAACAATAAATCTTCTCGAACAATCTTCTTGCCATAGGTACGAGAGAGAGGAAGAATATCTCATTTGAAATTAAAAGTTTTTATGGACTTCCTTACTAAAGGCAAGGTCTTTGGGCAGTCAAGTGCTACATGCATTCAGTAGAGTGGCTAAAACATGGCTTGTTTCACGCCTATACAATTTTTTGCCTGAAGGATAGAGCAAACCAAACAAATGGATAACTTCAGATGCTCAAAGCTACTGAACCCTCAAGATGATTTCAAAATACACTATGGTGTAAGCATTCACATAGATCATGCATGGTCCCTTTTGGTCGCTAAATACTTCACCGTGAATTAATGCAGGCCGATGGATACAAGCTCTTTCAAAACCATTAGTCATCAAGGCAGACACAGGAGATAATGACTACCCATCTTACCGATATCGGTCACCAGAGTTGGATGGCTTCACTGCACAGTTTCGGTTGCATAGTTACATGATTTGAGTGGAAAATCGCTGGATATTTCAATACTCACAACCACAGTGTTGGACGTTTAGAGCGCTTATAAATGCAGAATTTTGCAGGAGTGTCCAGTCCAACAATTATATAATGTAAGTACATAACCAAGGTGATCTTGCAACTATTAGTCTTCGAAACTATTACACGGATGCAACTGAATAAAACCTTAAAGATACGTCAGAATTTCAGAAGCCGTTTGGCGCATACTATCGTTTCCCATTCATGAATGTTTTTTCTTCGTAATTTACTTGGACATCCATTTGTATATTATGTAGTGGCCAAAGAGTATATTTCAATACTGAAAACCTAAGCGAACAAGTCATCAATGCCAGGATAACTTATCTCATGGCTTTTTTAAAAATTGTGTCACGAATTTGTAAATATGATGAATTTGTAAAGAAACTACTGTAAATGTTCAACAAGTAAAAAGTTATTTTTAATCAAAGTAAATGGAGAAATTTGTTTAAAGTCTTAAAGAATATTTTAAGAAAAACTAATTAGTAGGTACATTTCATGCATACTAATATTTCTGAATGTTAGGATATACAATTACTGCTTTAAACTGTGTATGAACACACGTCATCGGATGCTTTAAAGAAAAATGACAGTGAGGTTCTTCAAAATTATCAAGTGAAAGCTTTCCATCTCTTAGAAGATTAACCACACTGGGTTGACACATATATAGAAACATGAGTTATTGAGAGCCCCTGAAAATTAAGACAACGTTTTGTTCTAATGTTGGGTTCTTGCAGTCTTTCAAATACTGTTTACTTATGGATTAAATAACATAAACAATTTTCTGAGGATTTAGTGTGGGACTTTAATAGAGGTTTCCTCAGTGTAGGTTTAAATGCCCCACGCTATTATAGTAAATAACTGTCTCATGTACCTTAAGGATATATTTTTTATTTCCATCGGTGGAAATACTATTAATCAGTGAGGCTTTCCTTTATTCCATATTCCACCTATAAACACTACATTAGAGAGTACACTGTGGAGACAAATTATAGCCGATCAGAAATGGCTAGTTTTGTCCAAGAAAATAAACCCAAACTTACAGAAGAAGAGCAAATCACATAAATGAAAGTAAAAAATAACATAAATGACACGTCGGGAGATATGTTCTTCATGAACGCCCCATGGATAACTGGAATAACTTTAATATAGGTATTTTGGCAACGTTAAGAAATTGAGGCAAAATAGCTCTCACGCTTGCATCCTCAGGAATAGCATTAACGTTAATTCCTGGTGGAAAAATAGTCCACTTCATCTTCAAGCTACACATTATTATTGACTGTAGTGAGAGTCCTGTTTGTGATATCTCTAGAATCATTGACAAAGCAATGTTGCAATATTGCTTATTATCCTATGGGAGGAGTGTAGGATGGATAAACAAAAGTAGTAGAACCATTTAATCGAACATTACAGGACATTATAAAAGATAACAGGGTGATGGTTGGCGTAAATTACCGGTTTTCTGGGGTGCTTTCATCAGACTCTACCTGTGTTTGCTAAAGGCTCGAGAGATGACGAGTCTAAAGTTTCACTCAAACATGATATTATTTGACCTCAAGTCAACCAACTGTCCCTCACTATGAACATGAGTGAGAACTTGCCTGGGAGGAGACTCACTCACCCGAGTATTTATAAATATGTCACTGAAAGGGGTAGAAGTCACTCTGAATAATGTGAACGCTGTAATAGTACTGCCTCCTTCAATCTATAACGCTATTGCTTTCACAGACAAATTCATTTATCTACCACGATGTGCACAATATTTCCACGAAGGAAAACACTTGACTATGTAAAAGATGCATCGTAGCTTCCAAAAATTGATTAAGCTTCTTCAAAACCTAGCTTTTTCATTAGAAAATTTTATAATCCCAATTTGTAAATCTTTATCACTCAGGTGAAACAAGAATTAGTAAAATGAACTTATATGAACTTGAAAAATGTTCTGAAGGTAAAATCATATATATCTAATCAAATATGTATAAACATATATATTAAATGAAGAACTGAATATTATTTTACTGAAAATTGTACTTAAGAAATAACCACGGAATGTGTATAAGTAAAGCTAAAGTAATAAGTTGATCCAAAACAAAAGCTAATTTGAGATTTTTTCTGTGGAAATTTCTATGGAGTATTAACTAGATGAATACGTATAACCTAAAAAGGTAGAAAGACGTGGTTCTAAAAAATAAATCAAATGAGAAATGTTTTGTTATTTGGGAGACCCTAATATGATAAAATCTACTATTTTCCCGTGTGTTTTAATTATTTAGTAAATTTAGGTTATAGTTTTACAAATAACAAATTAGCAATATTTAGTTTACAGTGCTGTTACAATAAACGTGTTGTACTAAGCTTTGATAGGGCTGCCATGGAACAAATGTAAAGCTTGTTCCCTGGTGACGATATCAAAACGTTAGTGTCAAACATAAAGGACATGCCATCATATTGAGAGAAACTCCATTTTTAGTGGCATCTAACCAATACCTCGTGTAAACTAAGATATTAAACCCATTTTATCACAATATTCAATAATAATTAAATAATCTTTTGAAAAATATTGTTTACTGAGCAAAATAAATATATATACAATAGGAGTAGATTATTTACCTAACACATCATCCTCTATAAATAAACCAAATATATATTGATCCAAAGTATATGATTCAGAACTGACATCGCACTGTTGGGAGACCTGCACCATTGATAAGCCCCTTAGAAAAAAGGTCAGTGAATACACTGGTGATCATTATGATGTTATCAAGAATAAAGAAGTTCACTGAGACACGTAGTAATTATTAATAAGTTATTTACTTATCTGGAACAGATATACAAGTTCACTGAGTAACGTGGTATTTTTTTTCTTTGCGCCGCGTTTTACTACCCGTTCGGCCTATACGCGTATGTACTAATTACGCTAATGGTTACAAGTTTAAGTAAGGCTATATTTATTGAAAGTGTACCCATATTTACGTGCAAGGAGAGTAGAAAACAATTTTGGTAAAACCACCCTCAGTACACCCGGCATCGAACCATGATCTCCCCGTCATCGACAGTCTAATCTACTGCAATAGTAGTGACCTAGACCATGCAGTCACCGAAGTGGGTCACGTGGTGACCATTGAGAAATTGTTTACTTGGCTGGTTCAAATAAACAAGTTTATTTAGTTACACGGAGGCCATTGGACCCAGTAGGACATCTTTCAATGTCAGAGGCAGGAGTGCTGACCGCTCGTAAAATTATGGTGCAAGAAACCCCACCCAAAAATGTATTAAAGATATTTGTGTAAAAATTTATATTAACCCTTAAGCACAGACATATGGTTTTATATCATTACTACTGATATAGGTTTCAGAGACTCCTATAAATGAAATAGGGTAAAAAATATACAAACATTTACTTTTTTCATAATGTATTATTATTGTTTTAAACTAAATACAAAAGGTTATGAAAACATCAAATTACAAAACAAATAACATTCTGAGTAATATTTTAAGTAACATTTTG